>JARHVA010002601.1:1877500-1995000 GCA_037957365.1 Torreya grandis
TTTTTTCCTTTTTATGTTTTTGTTTTTTTTTCCATTTATATTTTTATAACCTTATAATAATATTTAACTCATTTAAAACTAACTTCAAATTAATACTATTGACTATGCATTCCAAACAATGTCTAGGTTTAGTTCATAAGTTAGTCTTAGGATAAAAAAATAATTTTGTTAATAACTTAGTATAGATAACCAACATCATGACCTAATAAAAAGGCAAATAATATAAGGATGATGATACTTTTTAATATTAACTGGTATTTCAAAAAAATTATTATACTAATCCTAATAGTATTATATATAACATAATTGTTATGCTATTACTATGTTATATCAATTATCTATGTCTTTTGGTATCTTTATGTATTAAGGTGTTAATCCGCACAATGGTATTTCTATATATCATAAATATAATCGGCTAATGTTCTCAAACATCTCTATGACATGATGGTTAGGCTATATGTGGTAGTAACCAAATACTAATAATGCACATTCATGTTTTCATAATCATTAATAATCATGAATATAATAACATGACATAAAACATAGTAGCATTATACACTAAATATATGTATAAAAACCAAAACACAATCACACAAGATTAATTACAAAAAATCATTAAACTGAGCTAACACACAACTAACATACATTAACAATTATCTAAATGCAAACAACATCAAAAATTTAGTAATGCTAATAATTCAAACTATGCATATAATGTGTACTATCTAATGTGTAATATCTAGTTGTTCCTCTATCATCCCCCAAGACTTTCATCTACATCATCTTCTCTGATGATTCTCTCTCTCCATCATGCTCTAAGGGATAGATCTCTCCTATGTCAAACTCACAAAAAGAAGGTAATCAGTTCGTATCATCATGATATATATATATATATATATATATATATATATATATATATATAGTGAAATATATCATAGGACCAATAATATAAGTATAATTCCACATGAGATGACTATGATGAGTTCTATAGGAAATTTCCACGTTTATTTTTCTTGAATTGTTGCTTCATCCTATGATATTTTTATGCTAAATAATGGTATTAATTTGGAACTAATGTTTGCATAAGTTTTCATCGGGATGATGACCAAATTTAGGTGGGAAGGATATTACATACTGATTTATAACTAAGTAAATTTACATGATTATCCATGGATTAATATAGTTGGTAGATTTATATATTATTATTCAACTAAGTTATAAGTCATATATTATTATGGGGGCAGTTTGTATGTTGCTTTGATTACATGATTATATTACTATGATTTTATTCATATTATATATTCTTTACATTATTATCGTTGTTGATTTGTTATTCCAATAATATTTTATGATATATATATATAGTATATATATATATATATATATATATATATATATATATATATATATATATATATATATATATATATATATATGTATGTATGTATGTATGTATGTATGTATGTATGTATGTACATATGTACATACATACATACATACATATATATATATATATATATATATATATATAATCATAAAATATTATTGGAATAACAAAATCAACAAGATAATAATGTAAAGAATATATAATATGACTAAAAATCATAGTAATATAATAATGTAATCAAAGCAACATACAACTGCCCCATAATAATATATGACTTATAACTTAGTTGAATAATAATATATAAATCTACCAACTATATTAATCCATGGATAATCATGTAAATTTACTTAGTTATAAATCAGTATGTAATATCCTTCCCACCTAAATTTGGTCATCATCCCGATGAAACTTATGCAAACATTAGTTCCAAATTAATACCATTATTTAGCATAAAAATATCATAGGATGAAGCAACAAATCAAGAAAATAAACGTGGAAATTTCCTATAGAACTCATCATAGTCATCTCATGTGGAATTATACTTATATTATTGGTCCTAATGATTATATTTCACTGTGACATCTCTATATTGAAAAAAACGAAGTTTGTGAATGTCAATTACTCTAATTGGTTATATAATGACCACCCCAGGATCCATAACCTACAAATCATTCTAATCTAACATATGTGAAGGATCAACTATATACTTTTTAAGATAAGAAACATGGAAGACATTATCTAATAGAGTTAGGGTTGGTGTTAATTTAAGCTTATACATTAAAGGATTGACCATTTTTAAAACCTCAAAAAGTCCCACATATCTCAATGAAAGTTTTAGTAACTTTTTGAATTTAATCAATCTCTTTTACAACTTAACTCATAAAATTAATTTATCACCTACTAAAAACTAACCATTTGTTCTCTTCAAATCAACATAAATATTCTACCTATCATTGGCCTTAGCTAATATCTACCTAATTCATTTGACTTGATCTTCCATTTCTGAAAAGCATCTCAGGTCCAAAGGCTACCCTATCTTCTAACCTATCCCAATTGATTGGTGTCCTTCACCTTCTTCCATATAGTGCTTCAAATGGTGCCACTTTAAAATCTAATTGGTATGAGATATTGTAATTAAACTAAATTAATGGAAGATACTCTTCCCACTTGTATTATTTATCCCTGTAATACATACAAAAAATATCCTTTAACATCTGATTGGCTCATTCAGTTTGACCATCAGTATGTGGGTGATATGTAGTGATGAATTTTAGTTGCATACCAAAATTTGAATTCAAATTTAACCAAAATCTAAAAATCATCTTTGGATCATGATTTGAAATGATATTCTCTAGAAATACATACAACCAATATAATTCCTTTAAAAACCTCTTCATAAGAGTAGGTGCATCATCTATCAAATTCCCTAGTATAAAATGTGTCACCTTCATTAATTTGTCAACTAGTAGCAAGATCATGTCATTACTATTTCATGGAAATGGTAATTCTTGGAAAAATTCCATACTTATCACCTACCACTTCCTTTTCTAGTATGTCATGTAAATTCAACAATCTAGTCAGATGCATATGTTCAACTTTCACATGCTCACATTCTAGACAAAATGACAAAGTTCATTGCATCTTTCATGATTTGCTTCTAGAAATAAAGTGGTCTAAGATCTACCATAATTTTGGTTACTCCTATATGTCCTAAATATGGGGAATTATGCATCTCTTTTACAATGGTGCTTCTCAGATTCTCTTAATCTGATACATACATCCTTCTATTATATAGAAAAATATCATCATTCTCTAATATATATCCTTTATACATATGATTTTGAGCATTCTCAAATAATTGTTTCTTGACCTGATCATAGAACTAATCTCCTAGTGATAATTTGATCATTCAATCCCTAAAATTACTCTTGATAATATCCATGGTTGTTATGTACCTCCTACAACTTAAGGAATTAGTTACTCTATTTTCATTTCATTTGATATAATTGATATCAAAATAATAATCAAACAAGAACTATAGCTAGTGTCTTTGATGAGCTTTCAGATTTGGTTGGATGAATATGTACTTGAGTCCCAAGTTATTAGTCTTGAGGTAAAACATTTTTTCCAACAACTAATGCCTCTAAACTTGTAAAGAATTCATAATTCTTGCATGTTATAGGTTATGAGGGGCATAGTTCACCTCATAAGGATTTAGCTTCCTTGATTCATAGGATACCATTACACCATCCTGCACAAGAAATTCTCCTAGTACATATCTAAATGCATTTGTGATCACCAAAAATTGACCATTGGAATTAGGAACTCTTAGAATTTAGTCTAAAGTAAGCCTCTTTTTCAATTCATAGAAATCCAATTCACACCTATTTGACTAGATAAAACTTTAGTTCTTCCATTATAGAGAGGTAATCAGATTATTTATCTTTAACAAATTTAAAATGAATTTCATGTAATAGCCTTCTAATCCCATGAAACTCCTTAGCTTGTGCACATTATTTAGTGTTGGCCACTCCATAATGGCTCTTATCATTTTTGGATCTATTGAAATACCATCCACAAATATTATATGGCCCAAATATTATACTTTTTTTAATAAAAATGCATACTTAGACAAATTGACATACAACTTGTGCATCTAAAACCATTATAAAACTAGTTTCAGATGTTGAATATGCTCTTCCTCATTATTATAGTATATAATAATGTCATCAATGAAGACTAAAAAAAATGATATAAATAATCTCTAAACACATTGTTCATGAGATTCATAAATATGTCTTGAGCATTTATTAATCCAAATGGTAATATTGTGAACTCATAGTGCCCATAATGAGTTTTAAACATTGTTTTTGGAATATCCTCATCCTTTATCCCTAGGTAATGATATCCTGCTCTAAGTTCAATCACATAAAATATCATTTCCACTCACATTTGATCAAAAAGATCATATATACAAGATAACACAACTATTTTGTATAGTTTCCTTATTCAACATTCTATAGTTTATGTAAAAATGAAGAGTACCATCCTTCTTCTTAATAAAGACAACTGGTGAACCCCATGGTGACAAACATGGCCTAATTAACCCCTCTAACAATAATTCTTGGAGTTTAGACTTCAATTCAATTAATTCAATGCTTATCATCCTATATGGTGCCTTAGACTATGTTTCTAATCCAAGTATGATATCGATAGAGAAATCAAGCTCATGTTTAGGAGACAATCCTAGAAATTCCTCAAGAAACACATCATGATAATTCTTAAAGAATGGATAATATTTAAGGTATGGTTCATTATATTCCTCCATTTTATTTATCTTGATGATAAATTCTTGGCATCCTTTTCTTTGAGCCTTTTTGAGTTGCATTACATAAATCTACCTAAGCCTTAACTCTCTTTTCTCACCCTGAATTTATGTCTAATTTCCAAAGTCATCCATACACTCAACCTTATTTAGATAGTAGTCAAACTTGGACTTATATTTCAAAATCTTTTTTAATTCCATGATCACATCATATGACCCTAGCGATGATATATAAAGATCCACTAATATTATGAATTTGGGGAATCTAATCTCTGCTTCAACTAAACACTTATCAAATTTGATTTTTTAATCATTCTCATATTTTACCATCTATGCATTTTCGATTATTTTAGCTCTTATAAATAACTTATTAATCATTCTAGGAGCTATAAAATGTTTTATATCCCCTTTATCTATCAAAATGGAAACTAGATGTTCAAGCAACATACTTGATAGTTTTATGGGTGAAATTTGAAATTCGACTTGCCAATTATCAATTATCACATGAATACACTACTAAAGCATTCCATACTATGGAGTAAAACCTTATTTATTCATCTTATCCTAGGTACACTATCAAGCATAATGGTTGCCTCTACATATGAATAAACCTCAAGGTGATCATTTCCTATCATACTATCAGTTTCCCTTGAAACTTCCTTTGAAACTATTACCCATTTTCTTGTTACTTAAACCATTGTTGAATCTAACATTCTAATTTTTGAACTAAATTTTGGAGTTTCCATGCATATGCTTTCAGTTATTATTTTTAAAAGTTGGTTTAGAAATTCAAAACTTTTTGTTAAACTTGTCCCTGACTTGAGCAAGAGATTTCAACATTTTTTCTTTCTTGATTACCTTCTCAAAGACTTGGTCTATGATAGATGGTCCATGGGCTTCCACCTCTCCACCAATCTAGGGTTTTAATCACATGATGAACTTCCTAATTTTAAACCTCTCATCTACCTGGTATTGAGGTACATACTTTAGATGTTTGGTGAATTGTTCCCATTACTCATTCATCATTAAGTCTCCTTATTTTAAATTCTATAAATCTATAAGATTTTGATAAAAGTATAAATATAGAAGCCAGTATGATATGAAAAATGTCATAAATTGGTCCCATGTAGTGGTGGTCGAGTTGAGATTCATTTCCAAATTTTTATTGGCCCATTATGTAGCTACTTCACCATCCAAATGATAATCCCCCCAAATTTCTTTAGTGACTTACAAGTAGTTTTGAATCTCAAAATACTTTTCCATCTTAGTCATCCATGCTTCATCTCTATCACCCAAAATAGTTCCATCAAATGTATGTGGATTCACCTTTTTCATATCTTTAGTAAATTTCATGGATACTTGTACTATGATATCTTGAGTGATTTCCTACTTATTGGGATGATCTTTAGGTACATCTTAGTGCACATTCCTCTTCATGGCCATGAACTTCTTATTTTATGGCTAAAATTTAGTCATGAGTTTAATTCATGACTATGAGAATCTGATCTAACTTTGTTACTTGTTTAGTGTCAAATTAATTAGAATCAAATTGAGGTTTATTTTCATTAACATTATAAGGACCCTCTCTAGATAATCTAGCTTGCACCATTCCCCTTTCTAGTAAACATAAGGCTACATAAAGGTTTAGGAGTATACCTATGTATCGATGCAACCATATTGACTTTTAAAAATTTCAATTGAAATATGTATTATTATGAATCACTGAAACTAAGACTAGAATAAATATAAATCTATAAAGTGCATATATATAAGGAGATACATAGATATATAGGAGGTCACATTCCTTCAACCTTAGAAGAAAGGTGGATTACCACCTGGTAGTTGAGACTATTTCAATCATGAAACCCAATCACACTTATAACCTAGTGAATGTGAGTAAACCAATTTAACTCAAACTATCAAATTGGTGAGGATATATTATAAAATAAATTCCAGCCTATAAACTTGAAAATATTGATTGATTTAATCACCTCCACCATGCCAAAAATTGAACCAATTACTATAGTAGATTGGCTCAATATAGTTCATAAAAGTCTAGCCTGATGGGTGGTGACAATCCTTGAAAGTGTTATGAATCAAAAAATAATTTGATTTTACAACATTAGTAACATATTTCATATCATATTTACTTTATATGTGTCTCATGTTGAAACTATGAATAATAATGATACCCATGTATATAATTTTGTCATAAATGTGTATTTGAATCATATAATTATGAAATTTAACCAATTAAAATTATCTAAGTGTGAAAAACATGCTTCCAAATCATGTACTCACTATAATTTGAAATGAAAAACTAATATAAGTTCCAATGTTAAGGACATGTTTCTAAAACATGCTTCTACTATAATCTGGAGATGTTGAATATTGAGGAAGTGTAGAGAACATGTTTTCAAAGTATGCCCCTATTGAATTTAAGACTATGAATGTGTATAATCCATGACTCTATGACATTCATCTAGTATTATTCCCCCCTTGAGGTGAGGTGAGATATAAACTAGTAGTTACCTCACCTCAAAATGATAAGATAACCATATAATTATGAATGAGCCATGCAGCATATAGGATAACATGTCTAGGTATAATGTAATATTGAAGCATGTAAAATGTGATCACATTAAGGCCTAATATGAGTGATAAACATCATTTAAATGCATATATATTAATAATGCAAGATCAAGAAGCAAACAAGCACACACACACAAGAGCAGTCAAAAGAAAATCAAAATACAATGGTCTAAAGAGACTTTAAAAAGGGGCATGTTCAAATGTTGCACAATAAAATGGACATGACTTAGTCAAATGTCCACAAAATAAAGAATGTCATATTTAAATTTCCATGAAATAATCAATGACATATTCAAATATCAAATAAGAAAATAAAGACATGGGGACCAATGACAATGGGTCATATTCAAATTCTCAACAAACAAGATAATAACAAGAAAAACACTCAAGGAAGTGCATAAATGAAAACATAAGTAACCATCATAAACATTCATAGTATCCCATGGATCACATGTGTTAGAAAAAAATATTAAGTACATAACATATCATGTACATTATAAAATATAGAAACATGGATGAAGGCATGTGTAAGTAAATATATAAGCTCAAACATGATAATGTAAAATGACCATAGAATGATATAACCTAGATGTATCATGATCATAGAGGTGGATTCTCCCAATGTATTGATGATGCAAGTCGATGAAAATATCAACATCCAAAAGTGCATAGATCATGTATCTATGTATGTCTATATCAAACTCAAATAGAAGCATGAAACACATGTGTATGTAGAAATAACTAATATGTTATCCATCAACATGAAACTAACACATAGATGCTGAGGAGATAATAGAATATGTAAATGCCAAAAATATATTTTTATTTTTTAATTTTTTTTTTGTATTTTTAGAATATGTGAAGAGACTATCCTATGATCATATATAAAGGATGCTCATATATATCTCCCCATTATGAACTTGGTAGAATAAACAAGTGATGTTGATGAGGGTCATGTATAGGTGAAATATTTATCACTATAGTATCTAAGATGTTCTATGTATGTATAATTAGAATCTTTAGTTGTGAATAAATGGTAGGATTAATATGATTAGAATTTTTTCAAACCCATCTTTGAGTGTTTTGTGATATCTTTGGGACAATAGTAATATGAATATGTGTAGGTGCTCTAGATATTTGAATGTGGTGTGTAGTAGATGAAGATTCTATAGAACCCACTATTTATCTCTAATGCAATAGTCTTTCAAGTAATAGACACTTAGTGAAAGGGATTTCTTATTACTTACACTTTTGTAGTGGATTAACCTTAGTCGGATTGATAGTTAACTACCTAGGTATAAATTCATCTTATTTAAGAGGATGCTCATATATAACTCTATAAATTATAATTACTTGATTAACATGAATGTATATAAGACACCCATGTACTGTAGAAGGTACCACTCTAATATATGGTATGTAATGTCATCCCAATAACATATCAAAGACACAAGTGGAAGGTTTAAATGAAAAAGTATTAACAACCTATGCAAGACCCACCTATAAAGGTAAGTCAATCTCACCAAGAGTCTTCTATGAGGTCCCATTAAATGATTTAACTAATTTTGTATAAGGGTGTAAATCATGATTATTAAAACCTAAGTGCATAATTAATGTCATGGTGTAAATTTTTTTTTTTGCACCATTATAAATTATAACATTGCATAGAGGTTATTTATCAAGGTATGGTTGAATGAATAAAGAGTGAAGATCAAATTCATCATCCTTAATCTCATTATAATCTAAATTAATTGAAGGTCTCTAAACCATATGATTTTTATGTTGTGTATAGGTACTAATAATCCCATATAGTGTGTACTCATAGTATGATGTAGGATAATGTGTGTGATATACCATTTGTACTTCCATATCCTTCTTAGAATGGTCTTGCAAAGGCTTGTTAAATATATTCTATTTTTTATGATCACCAAGTTGTGAACTTTATTCCTTTAGAGGATCATAAAATTTAATATTTTTTTCATCAATGAGGTCTTGTATCTTATTATTTAAGATAAAACATATGTTCATAGAATTCCCAAGGCCTTCATGATAGTCACAATAGGAATTTGTATCATATCCTTTTGGTAGAGACCAGATCATATCAACCTATAAAGGATGAGGGAGAGATACAATATGACACTCTACTATCCATAGGATTAATTAAGTGGGAGACTTAGGTAATAATGTAAATTATCTCCTTGGTGTATTGGATAAGACAAGCTGATTAGGATACTATAAATTTGCATTAACCATTGTGGTTATTTCTATTTTAGGCTCAAAAGGTTTTACCATATAGCTTTGTTTGACTGTAAACTTGGTATTAGATGTAGATGTAGTCAATTTTTTTTCTACATACTTGAGTTTTTCAATGAGATATGTTTCATTTCACAATCTTGAATAACATGGCTTAAGTCATCAAAGGATTTAGACTTTTTATGGATTCATGTAAAGGAGAAAGCAAACTTTATTTCAATATGTTTTTAATTTATTTATCTACCATAGGATTGGTCATTTTAGATAGGATTATATTTTACCTAAATATATATTCACTGATAGGTTCATTGGTTCCTTGTTTGATTTTTTCCATTTCGGTATAGGAAACATTTTTGGTAATGTTAATAGATAAACATTGTAAAAACTGATTTGTAAGAGGCTTAAATGATTTCATAGATTGGATAGGTAAATCATAAAATTAACTAAAATTATTGTAATTAAATATTTTTGTAAATAATTTGGTCAAAATATTATCATTAGAAGAATAAACAAGGCATGCCACATAAAAATATTGAAGATGTTGCCTAAGATCACACTTGCCATCATAAAATGGGAACTTAGATGTAACTATTTTAACCTTTTAGGAATTACCAATGTGTAAATCCTATGTTTTTTAAAGAGATGAGTAGACTAAATTAGGAAAATAATATGCAATAATTATGGCCACTAAGCTGTTATAAAATTGACTAGCTTTGACTTTTCTAAAAATAGTAATAAATAGTGCAAGTCAGAACTTAGCTAAAAAATAACTGAGAGGGATGATCTAGGTGATAAAAACTAAGGTAGAATGTGGTTTAAGTGTCAAATACTAGATCCCAATGTCAAAACCCCTCCTGTATAGTATTTCCATAATTAGACAATAACACCATTATTGGAAATGTGGCAGTAGTGTCCTAATATCGGTGGTAGTGTCCTCTATGTAGGACTATCCTGAGCTTATAGGTGCACCAATGTATGGATATATGATGTTTGTTTCTTAATGTATGAGTCTTGAAACCCTGTATATTTCCTATAATTACTAATTTTATGAGTAAACCCTAATCTTCCATGTTGCTAGGTCATCAAGTTGATATGAGCTAAAAATTGTGATTATTAGTAGGGTAGGCTATACATCCTCAACACCCCATTATGATGAGATTTTCCTACATATCAATACTCTAAGGAGGGATCAAGCTTGATGTAGTTCTCTCCACCTAATTTCTAGTGTAATTAAAATTAAATCTAGTATAATAGTTTATTTAAGTGACTTAAATGTGCCTGAGATTGGAAATCATGGTAATTTGAGTTTAGGATTGTTGTAAATGGTAGTATGGAAAGGTAAGGTAGAATAGGGATTAATAATCTTTATTATGCAAAACTTGTTATTATTTTGAATATGTATTTTGCATCTAATTTTTATCTATTAGATAAATGGCTAAAATTCATGTATTTATATTTTTATAATGCTTATACGGGTGTTAAAAGAGGTCTAGGCCAAACCTAGGAGGTTTTAGTTTTGAAAAAATATGTGTTTGGGGAAAAGAGACGGAAGGACATTGCTCCATTTTGTGGACACTATCACCATGTGGCACTAGTGTATTTATTATGGTGCTAGTGTCCAAGTGGTAGAACACTAGTCACAAAGGGCTAGGATTAGGAAATGAGGGTTTGGGTTTGCTTTAAGGATGACTAGGGATCCTTGTGTCTAGCATAAAGGTTGAATAAGTGTGATAATAGACTCTAGGATAGGTCTAGGTCTAATTTAGGGATTGGTATTATCAATTATCATTATTATCACTCAAATAAAACATTTATGTGATTAAATTTCCCCCTTCCCTCCTTTATTCTAGAGATGTAGCAAAGGGAAATGAATAGGATAAAGGAAAATAGCATACCTAAACTTACCTAAGAGGTAAAGCCTATGAAGCTAGGTATGAGTATGTAAATCATGCTCGAATGCATATCCTATAATTTAAATGTGCATAAATTAATCCTTACTTAATAGACATCAAAATTAAAATACTAAACTAGATAAAGAAGTAAAAATGAGTAAAGAGATAGGAAAGAGGAAAGGAATGAATACACCTCATTAGGTATGCAAACCAATGCATAAACTTGGTGATAATCTATGTGTGTACATTTATATAGTGATCAATAGATGAATATATTGGAGTGATTTGATGCTTTCTCAACCCTCATGTGTGGATGGCTTAAGAACTCAATCTAGTTTTGACTCCATCATTGTCCACCTCTACTTGTTGGATCATGACTTATGAATAGTTTTGATTAGACTAATGGTGTGTCTAACCCTCTCTTGTAGGTGGATCAAGAAATCAATTAGGATATGACTCCATCATTTCCAACCCATGTGTATTAGATTAATTTGAATTTAAAACTATGCAAAGTAACTATAAATGTCTAACTGGGTATGTCAGCTCTACATCCACTCAAGTACATTAGGTAACTCCATGCCACTCAAGAATGCTAACCGTTATGGATGGATTAAGGCATGAAGATGGTGTATGACATGGAATATGATGTTGGATTTACAAATCATATATAATTACATGGAATTTGTCATTACATCTAATTAATTGCTGTGTAAGTGAGCATATAGACATGATGTACCTTGCACATGCCCCCAAATCTGATATCTGAGCATATGGATTTTGGACTGAGTTATAATAAACTATATCTAGGTATTTAAAATAAATATGAGATTAATCATTCCATTCATGATTCCCCCAATCTAATTAAATCAATAAGAATCTGAGATACATTTTTATGAGTCTAAGTAAAACTAATAAATATATAACTAAATATATGTAAACTTATAGTATACCTACTATAGTTTTCTATCCAATCTAGGTTTTTATGAAATTGAGCCTATTAAATAGTAGCATTGTATCTTGGATAGTAAAACCATGTTGTAATAGTGTCCTAATTTGGTAACTAGTGTTCTTCTAGTATGATTTAAGTGCAAGTGTACTACTCTCTATGTCATTGTTTCCTCACTGTGTTTACCTAAGTCCATTTTTTTGTAATTTGAGCCTATGTGTTGAAAATGTATTGTGAATGTAATATATGATCTTGATCTCTATGACAAACCCCTGGGAATTCTCCCTCTTTTGAGGGGATTTGTTGAACTTGTGCAAGAAATGTCTTAAAAACAAAAATCTCTACAAAATGTGTGTTAACTAGAGAATATATGATAAATGCATAATAATCCAATATAATGTGCATACATAACATCAGAATGTAAGATAATCTAAGCATAAGTTGTAATTTAAGATGTATGTCATGTCTAACATTCATAAGGGTGTCAATATAGATATAAAAATGTATGTAACAATAAATTTGATTAAAAATTGGGTAGCTACCTAGAAGGATGGGGCATGATGTCCATCATACACAATCAAAAAGTCAAACACAAAGACATGGGTACATGTCCAAAGTATAAATACCATGAATAGAAGTGGCGTAGAACCAAAGAGCAATGGCATATTCAAATACCCTCAAATAGAAAAAGCATAGAGATATAATCAAGTCTAAACTAAGAAAGATAGAAATAAAAGTATGCATGAACATGCAATACAATTAGTGTAAGATCGAAGATGTACATATGTTGAGTATAATTTAGTAATAGAAGGAAAAAAAATTGCGTAAGTTTAGTATGATCAATATGAAGATATAAAAATGCTAAAATTGTGATGTAGAGTATATAAATATAGAAACTAGTAATCAAAAACCATGTATAGGGTGCTCCTAAATGGGTGGATGTGTCAAATAAATAACCTATGTATTAGTGTATATGGCCTAAGTGGGTAGATAACAAAAAATCTAAATCAATGTAGTGGACCTAAGTCATGTAAGCAATCTACAAGCACTCGACAAGAACAAGTAAATTATATATGTATGATAAAATTGATGATACTAAGATAGCTAGCATATGTAGTGTTTGGAAAATATAAGAAATATAAAAATAGAAATGCATATAATATGTAATTTTGTGTATTATAAGTGATATTTGAATGTTTTTGTGTTTTTGACATATTATATTATTTTTGGATTTTTTGGATATAAACTATGTAAAAGCAATATGAAAGTGAACTATGTACAAGGAGTAAAAGAGAAGGAAAGTGTGTCTAAGTAAATACTATAAATAATTGACATAGTGTAAAATCAAAGTGTAATGTTGCTATAGATCTAAGAGCACATCCACAGGATGTGGATAATTAAATGATAGATCAGGTGGGAGGTTATTGTTAGAAAAATCAATGTCTAAGTGGTTATTATTAACCCCTAGCTTATATTGGTAAGTAATTAAATAAATAATAATATATTATTTATTTACTCAAGATGTATATTCCAAGAAAATAAATAATCTTATTGTAGTTATTCAATATTTACCAATTGTTTATTACTCAGATTTATCAGGGTGGATGGACCTATTATTTTTATAATGGTCACATCCCCTTGTGAATCATTATAAATAAGTTTTTATCCCTATTGTAAAATATATAAAACACAAAAAATATTCAAGTATTCCTACATATGGAAAATACTTGTCTGAGATAAACTTGTGAAGATTTTTTTTTGAAGTGGTGAGATGAAGAAGATTTGATGTATTGTGGTTATTATTGTTTCTCAATATTGAATATCACTTTTATGGGTTATTTTACCTCCTTGAGATTTTATGACCTGGGCTCATTATGTATTTTAACATGCTATCAAAGCTAGTATAGAGGGTTTTGATCATCAAACATATAGAATATTAAATTGATATTTCTATTTATTCAAATATTGGGTAATTAGATACCATTGTATGGCCTCGGCACTTTAAAAGAAAATTGAAACTTAGTTTTATATGCATCAAATTGCCTTTTGAAAGTTTTATTCCCTTAGTTTTGGAAAACTAAGGACCCATGTAATGTGTAATTTTTCATGGCCTGAGAATCTTTGGATCAGCCTATTCAAATTTATCTCTCCTTCATTAATGCACCTATACAGCCTAGGAGGCTAGCAAAAATTGTTTTTGGTACCAAATTTTTTTTGAAAGGCTTATTGGCATTATGGGAGATGTCAGAAAGATTTGAAAATTTCTAAGCCCTGAGAAGTCCTTTACATCTCTCAAACTTTTCCTCTGCTCCTATACCTGTGCCATTTCCATCTACAATAAATATTAAGGTAAGTATAAAGTTTTGGTTTACCTTTTATTAAATTATTTCACCAAAAAGTTAAAAAACAAGCAATTTGTCATTACTTTTGTTTACATGCACAATAAATAAATATTTTTTTATATTTTTAAAAAAAACCATTGGATAAAAATAATTAAATATAATATGTTGCATGTAAATTTTTGAATTCACTCATATATAAGTTGGTGATGATAATTTTTTGGTAAAAACTTGTAAAAGATAAGTCTAGTGTTCAATTATCACTAACCTTTTTTATTTTTATCTTCTTGTTGACTTTAGTCAAAATTAGTTATAAATTAATTTAATTTAAATTCCATTTTTGGTATGCATGTCTTCCTTCTCACATGAAAACCCCCTGCCCTGTTGACTAGTCCTTCTTTTGACACTTGATCTAGTCTAAACGTAGGTAAGTATAGTCATCTAAATAGTTGATCTTAAGGTTTTGGCACATTTTTGATGCATTGGAGTGGTCTATTTTTTATTTTTAAGCCTCTTATTATTAGTTTTACATCTTTTTTAATAATATTATCTAGATGTTCATTTTGAGTGACTCTTTTGACACTTAGATTTATGCAATTTTAATTTAGGTTTTTGCATTATTTAACATCTAAATTATGTAATTAAATATATTTGCATTTTTTATTTACCTTTATTACAAACTTAAGTTAAATTCATATTTAAAAAGTTCCATTTTAAGCATTTGTTTACTATCTTGTTAAAAGGGAAGCTATGGCTTTGCCTCATTTTTTTAGATAAATCTTAAATGTTTAATGAAAATAATTTTAATATATAAAAAAATTCATGTTAAAACTAAACTTATGGCCCAAAATTTTTGAAATATTACCTTTAGAACTAAGGAAGCCCCTTTTGAATGACATGTGACTCTTGATCTTACCAATTCATTTCAAATAAAATCAAAGAAAGTTATGTCCATTATCTTATAGAGTGTTAAGGATGACTTCCTTATCCACATTGGTAATCAAGAGTCTCCTAGTGATGATAGTAAAATCATTGAATAAATTTATTAAGGTACTCACCGTTAAAAGATCATTAATTTAATCCTTGAATTACTAACTACACCTATGAAGCACGATGAAAAACTTGTTAAATTTTTTGCTAAAATTTAAAACATTAAAGCTTAGTTAGATGGATGTAATTGTAATTTTATTCAAGATAAATTTATTTATTTTATCATTTAGTTAATTATTCATACTCTCCCCTTTCCTCATTATCCATCCATTTGGAACTCTCTCCTTGCTTCATATTAGTCCACACAACCACTTTCCATCTTTCATTTCTCATGAAAATATCATTGAAGGATTCAAAAACATCATCACAAACAATTTGTTTACCTTTCATCTTTGCATCCTCATGCTTTACCTCATTATTCTTTGAGAAGTTTTCTGTCTCATCTTCATTCTCTTGGCTACTGGAGTCACCTTCAATCCTCTTCCATTGACTTCTTGGTGTTGTTTTCTCAACACTCACATCTTTTCTCTTTGCCTTCTTAGGCACCCACATTTGATTCTTCTTCTTATCATTTGTCTTCTCAAACCATGTAGGCATCCTGCATCCATGCTTTTGTACCAACACTTCCTCTTGCTTGGGAGTTTACTTCTTCCACCATTTAGGCATCACATATCCATGGTTAATTGAAAACTTCACCTTTATCTTTTCTTCTATGTCATGTATATGAATAGTTTCATGCTTATAAGAATAAGAAAATTCAATTTTGGAATTCACATTTACCTCCTTAATGGGCTGCTCCATTAGTTCTTTGACTTGCATAGCTTCTTGATTATCTGTACTTTCTTCTTCCTTTATGCTTGGCTGTTCTCTTTCCTCTTCTTGGCATCCAATAGTATCATGGAATTCAACTTCATCTTCCATCTCTTCTCTTGCTTGTAGGGGTTCCTCAACACCTTCTTCATGCATTAACCAATGCCTCTCTCCTTCTTTATCAATAGCAGAAAACTTTTTCTTTTCTCTTACACATTCACTTGTGCATTTGGTGTCTCTTCTTGCACTAATCTCTTCACTCTCCAAGGCCTTTCTTTTGACCTTCACAAGGCTGCTCATACCTACAATCACCCATGTAAAAATAGCATTAGATATAAAAACAAGAGACCATAAGGTCTCCATGAGTGCTCTCTTCTCCAACACTCTCATCTTCTCAAGTGCTCTTCCTGGCACTTCATCTTTTCTTTCTTCTCTTCTCTTATCCTCTACAATGAGAACCTTCTTCACAACTTCTTCCTCTTGCTACTTGCTTGGCAACCTTCTTATCTTCTTCAAGCCTCTATGGGATTCTCTCTTCTTGGTAATCTTCTTTTGCCTTCTCCTCCTCTTCATTAGGAGATCTATTGGTCACTTTATCCTCCTCTTCATGGGCCATACCCATGCTTGCATATTCAACTGCATCCAAGACTCATATTCATCTTTAATCTTAGCTAAATCTCTCTTCAAATTAGCAATCTCTTTATCAATTACAAAACTGTCCATACCTTTGATGCTTGCTTTCTTCTTATGACTCTCATGTACCTTGTTGATTTGTAGTACCTTCAACAATACTTCCATCTCTGACATCTTCACCCAAGTCTTTTCCACCTTGGTATCTTGATCCCTTGTCTCACCCAAGCCTTTCTTCTTGACTGGTCTTTTGACAATCTCCTTGATCTCACCTAGGCCTTTTGCATCCTAGTCTTTTGATCCCTTTTCTCAATCTTGCAGCAACTCTTTATACAACACTTCATCAAACATAAATCATAAATCCAAGCTTACCTTGCTTTGGATCGTCCTCTTGAGAATTCACTTACTCCCTTACTTTTGAACTTCTCTTAGCTCTTCACTAAGCCTTCCTTAGCTTCTTCTTCTCTTAAGCCTTAATGGCTTTAAACCTTCCTTTTCACTTGTTTGCTTCTTAAACAAAATAAACTCAAATCAAATATCATAGATTACTCATACCTTTTCTTCAACAAATCCCAAGAGCTTCAAGCTCTGATACCAAATGATGCAAGGCTACTCCTCAAACTGCAATCCATCTTCATCCAAAATCAAAATGATTACCCTACAGAGTCCATAGATTCTAACCATTCACAGACCAAGTAATACTATCACACCAACTCACCTCCTGTACCATAGACCAGAATGAATTAAAAAGACAATACTCCTCAGTATAGAAGATCCCAACAGCACCATAGGGATACCTATACTTACACTTGATTCATAGATATTACAGGTTAGCTAATACACGGCTTTGCCTATTCCTATTATATAATAGATCTAAACTTGAATAGATTTAGAACTACAGGTATAAAGATGTTTTTGTTCCTTATCCTATCCCTATCTTGTACATGGATTGATATTTGGACCTTACTTACTTGGATACATATTTTAGACCTTTCTTACTTATAGGAGGAGATACAACAAAATTGCAACTTGTCAAATAATTGAATTGGCCGATAAATAGATATTGCATGCTCTATGTGATCTACATATTGCTCAAATAAATGTGCTCCACACAGCACCCTCTCCTTCACCATAGTATTCATGTATATATTTTATCCTTTCAAAGGACCCATGAAACCTCTCTATGCTTTTTAACAGACTAACATTTATCTCCGCATCTAAACAAGACATATATATGTATTTATGTATATGTTGTGGTCGCGTCCCTTTGTGGGAGCCACCTCACGTCTGGCCTGTTGGTAGATTATTAAAAAAACTCTATTGGCAAAATTTAAATGAAAATGGTGAAAAATGACAAAAATAATTGAAAACCAAATTAAAACTCATTTGCACCATCACTAGATTAGACAAATATTAGTGATTGCATAGTCTATGCCACATCTGTTGAGTTCTGTGAATCCAAAACCAAAATCACAATGTAGAAACCAAATCCCTTATCCAAACACCAATTTCTACCTTCTCTGACTCCATTAATACACCCCAATTTATGCTTTAATTGACTCCATGACAAAAAATTAAACATGGAAATAAAATTTAGAAGAAAGCAAGAGACAATCCATAAACAACTCACACAGACTTGCTTCAACAGTGATAAGCGTTGGTGAATGAACCCAAAATAATTATGCAACCAAAGATTCCATGATGACATCTATAAGTGTCATGCTACATATGAAAATGCCAACAACACCTATAAGTAAATTAAACCTTGTCCCACATGTCTTTCTCTGTTGTCTCTATCTCTGTCTCTATTTTCTAGTTCCAATCAACTACTGGTATCTTTACTGCATTCTTATATGCTTGTTGATCATTCTTCCTCTCTCCTTGAATGAGAGATTCTCCTTCTCTTCCTCTTCATCCCCCTCTGTCTCCTTTTCTTCAGTAACTTTGCAGCCTTGCTGAATGGCCTTCTTTTTCTCTCCTCTTCTCCCTCTTGGAGATCCTTCTCCTTCTCATCTCTTCCCTTGAATGAGAGGCCCTTTCCTCTCTATCTTTCTATGTACCTCTATCCTTTTTTTATGGATTTTCTTTTTTATTCACTTCTCTAACCTCTACGCCTAATTTGGGCTCAGGATTAAAAAAAAGAGACAGTTTTTAATTTTTAACAATCTACTAAGGTTGAAATATTTTCAACCACTCCTTGATTTTCCTCAATAGCCCCAACAACTACTTTTTACCTTTTCCACTCTTTTTACTTTTAACAATTACAATTACTCCTCCTTATAAAACATTGTGGAGGGAAAATATAATAATTGGACTTTGACTTTAATTGTAACCATGTCTTGCCAAGATGTCTGTAGATGCTCCTGCATCATTATTCATGAAAAATCTATAAATTTTATTTTAATTTTGAATTTTAAGTATCAAACTGAGCAAGATATCCTTGACCTTACCACCTTGTCTACTCTCTTGGTTTAGGAAGAAAAAGTTATGAAAATTTTTGATTCTAAGGAAAATGCTAATCAGAAAATTCTCACTCTTAATAATGATTTTGATAACACTAAAAACTATAAATCTAACCTTAATTTTTCTAAATGAAAACATGGAAAAAAATAAATCTAGTAATAAGAATCATACACCTAAGTTTAATGGAAATTATAATCTCTATAATAAATTTGGTCATAAAAGGGAAACTTGTTATAAAAATAAAGATATAAATAACAATCAAAATTTTAAAAATAACAAAGGGAAGAAATCCTATCAAAACAAGTAGAAGAATCAAAAGCCTAATCAAAATAACAATTAGGATTTAAATGTTATTGACTTATGTGCTTCAAATAAAAATGAATGAATTTTAGATAGTGATGAATTAAACCATATGACATGTTTATCTAATATTTTATGTGATTCTATAGATATCTTTGAAATAATTTATTTAAGAGAATTTTTGTTTTTAGAAGCAATTAAATAGGGAAAGGCAATTTTTTCAAATGTTGTTATTAAAGATGTTTTCTATGTACCTAAGCATAAAAAGAATTTACTAACTTGTTCTCAACTTAAAATTGATAATGTCATTGTAACTTTACTTAAAGATAGTTGGTATATTATAAATCAATCTAGATCATTGATTTTTGAAGGTATTCAAAAGAATGGTTTATATATCTTTTCTCCTTTTGCATGTTTACTTTCATCACATAATAAAAATGAATCTCGGTCATGACATGAAATATTAGGGCATGTTATTTTTTTAATTTTACATGATATGTCTACAAATAATCTTGTTTTTGGACTTCCTTCTATCCCCTCTCATCATGACACTTGTGAGGGTTTCTTATGTGGTAAGCAACATACTAACCCTTTTCACAAGAATCATGATGCAAATTCCTCACATTCTTTAGAATTAATTCATAGTGATGTTTTAGGTCATTTGGAAGTTACTTATATTAATGTTTCATTATATAATATTACATTTATTGATGATTATACTATAATGATCTAGTTTTATTTCATTAAAAAAAAGTTGATGTTTTTTCTCAATTTAAAGCTTATATTAAAATGCATCTAATTTTTCTATTAAGAGATTAAGAACTAATAATGGTGGTGGATATGTTAGTAAATAATTTTAATCTTTTTACATTAGTTTTGGTATTAAAAGCAAATTAACAACACCCTATTCCCCTTAGTAAAATGGTATTACTGAAAGGAAAAATTATATCATCATAGAAATGACTAGAACAATGTTTCAATCTGTAAATGTTCTTAAGTTATTATGGGTTGAAGCCATTAATACTATTGTTCATATTCTTAATATAGCCCCTACCAAATCCTTACATCTTCTACCCCTTTAGAAATTTGGAATAAAAAGAAACCTTTTGTGGCTCATCTCAAGATTTTTGGTTTTTTGCTTTTATCTTTGTCCTTAAAGTTAAGAGGAAGAAGCTCAACCCCATTTCCTATTCGTGCATTTTTGTAGGATATGTAAGTAAGAAAAAGGTTTAAGAGTGTATGATCCCTTCAAATGAGATATTATTGAGAATATTATTGTTCTTATTTTTGAAAATTCCTTTTGTGGTCCCTTTATGGATCCTCCTTAGTAATTTTCTATTGATGAACCTAACTCTCGTGTTTCTCCTTGTGATGAAATATGCCCTTGAGTAAGTTGATCTAGTTATAGATAGCTTAGAGTCTGAGGAACCCCCTAAGTTTCATGTTCAATCTAAAAGACCTAAATGGGTTGAATCCCTAATTCAATCTTCTAATGTTGATAACCTTAATAAATTAACTATAAGTTAGCATTCTTATCATGTATTAATGAGTATGTATGACTGTGAACCTCAATATTTTGAGGAATCCACTCAAGATGATAGATGGAATGTTGCTATCCAAGTTAAATATAATGCTTTAATTAAAAATTAGACTTCGGTTCTTATCCCTCCTCCACCTAAAAGGTATATTTTTAGTTATAAGTGGTTTTTTTTTAAAATCATATATAATTCAATTGGTAAAATTGACAAGTTTAAAGCTAGATTAGTCTCTCATGGGTTTACTCAAAAACCCATGATTGACTATGTTGAAAACTTTCCTCCTATAGCAAAAATGAGTATTTTTAGACTTTTGTTTATCTTAAAACCTAAAATGGTTGGGTTATCCACCAAATAAATGTCAAATAAGTATTTCTAAATGGTTATTTAGAAGAAAAAATCTATATGACTTGGCCTAAAGGTTTCAATGATCCTAATAGAGAAAATTATGTATGCAAGTTAAATAAATATTTGTATGGTTTAAAACAAGCTCCTTGAGCTTGGTATTATAATATTACTTCTTTTTTTTCAAATAATTAAGTTTTTCTAATTTCTATTTAGATAATGACCTCTTTTTTAAAGTTAAAAATGGTTGTTTTAGTCTAATTGTATTATACATTGATTACTAGTGATCTAACTAATTTAATTCAAAAATATAAGGATAGACTAAGTCAAATGTTTGAAATGACTGAATTAGTCATTCTACATCATTTTTTAGGAATGAATATATTTTAAGATAATAATTTAATTATTGTATCACAATCTCAGTATGCACACAATATTCTTTTTAATTTTAACAAGCTTGATTGCAAATCTACCACTACTCCTATTTAAGTTGGTATAAAACTTGATCCTATACCTACATGTGAAATCCAATCCTACTTTGTATAGATAGCTTATTTAAAGTTTGATATATCTAACCATTACTAGGCCATATATTTCATATGTTGTTAGTGTTGCTTTTATATTTCTACAAGATCCTTATTTGGATCATTATAAATTATCTAAATGTATTCTTTGTTATATCAAAGGAACTATTAATTATGTTTTATTTTAATTTTCCATTGATGATGCTAAATTATATGGTTATTGTGATTTTGACCATGTTGGTAATAATTTTGATCACAAATCTACTTCTAGATATGTGTTTAAGTTTGGTGCAGGTGTTATCACTTGAAGCAACAAAAAGTAACTTATTTTCTCTCTTTTCTATAGAAGCTAAGTATAGAAGTGCTATGGAATCCGCTAAAGAAGCAATGTGGCTATGAAAGTTATTGAGAGAACTTCATTTAGATGTTTCTTAAAGTATCATCTTTTATTGTGATAAATAAAGTTATATAGCTTTAGTGAAAAATCTAGTGCAGTACCAAAGAACTAAACATATTTGAATTTCATATACATTTTATCTAAGAGAAAGTCCTCAATGGTGATATTGATATGAAGTTCTATTCTACAGATGAACAAGTGGAAGATATCTTCATAGAACCACTTGGTGCTACCAAATTTTTTAGTTTAGTGCAATATTGGGCCTCTTGGAGTTGTTATTAAGGGGGAGTGTGCATGATAATGCCACTTCTTAATGTCCATGTGTTTATTCTTCTTCTCTATACTTATTATCATTGTAAATCATTGTAAACATCATGTGGAAGTTATGTGATTTGAGAAAACTTCATGGATGTTATTTAAACTTCATATAAAATTTCAAGTAGTCTATGAATTATAATTCCTTTTATGTCAAAAAGTGTTTTTTTATATGATGAAATTTTTTAAATCCTTCATATTTTACACATTGTATAACTTCTTTATGGTGACTATGCTTTTATCACCATTTAGCATTAAGGGAGTGTTAGAATAATTAATGTCTAAGTGGTTATTTTTAACCATTTTCTTACATTGTAAAGTAATTAAATAAATAATAATATATTATTTATTTACTCGAGGTGTAAACTTCAAGAAAATAAATATTCTTAATATAGTTATTTAATATTTACCAAATGTTTATTAATTGTATTTATTAGGGTGGATGGACCCGTTATTTTCAAAATGGTCACATCCCCTTGTGAATACTTATAAATAGGGTTTTACCCCTATTTTAAAATATATCAAACACAAAAAAATATTCAAGTATTTCTGCATGTGGCAAATACTTGTCTAAGAAAAACTTGTGAAGAATATATTTGAAGAGTGAGATGAAGAAGATTTGATGTATTGGAGTTATTATTATTTATCAATATTGAATATAACTTTGTTGAGTTTTTTACCTCTTTAAATTTTTATGAATATAAATAAACATGTTGTGTTTTATGATATGGGCTCATTATGTTATGTGTTACTCATTAAATCTCTTCTAGATATGTGCTTATTACATTTATGTATTTTAACAGTTATCTAGTGTCAGATATTGGATTTGTCTAAACTCAAATAAGTCATCATCATCATGATCATCATACCATTTTGTATGTATTAATGGAGCCTTATCCTTGGCATTAGTATAGATTCTATGCATACAAAAAGCATGTTCTTCTTCTATGTAATATGCCTCTTATGCAATCCTAGGTTAAACCACATTAGACTGCAGAGTACATATATGAAACCTATGGTTTTCATCTATGCCATGTTATAAAATGATAACCATGTGTCCCTTGTAAATGAATGTCAAACATTTTTATGATCAATAAAATGTGGCATCCATCACCTATAACCATTTACTTCCAAGTGTAACCTGTAAATGAGTGTCCCTACTCATGATAAATAATAATGTGTTGGCCACCTTGAGGTCACATACAACTGGTAGTGTGATATGTTTAATGGAATCTTGAAAATGTATGGTATTTTGTATCTCATTTTCATGATAGCTTACATGTCAAAATTCCAAAGTGTAAGTATTAGGATCAGAATCCTCATATGTAGCCACATGGGGATTGTATCTATCTACAACAAAAATTTGGATAGTCAATAGATCATTTTATTAGTATCTATGTTGATGACAACTTTGTCATGGTGATTTTATTTATGGAGGTGGAGGTTGTATGATATGAATAGTCTCCTAAGCCTTGAATTTATTTGACTTATGTCATAATGTTGATCATGTATTGGTATCATGTATTATAAGTTTATGAAAATGATAACTAACAGATCTATGATTTATTATGGGTAATACCATCAATCCTCTATTAAGTAATATTTGTAGAATCTAGTATGGTCTATCATATGAACTCCCTATCTAAATCTATATAATTGGGTATATATCAATAGATGTAACCATATGTATTGAATGAATGGAGGGATATTAAATTGATTATAATTGAGTAGGAGATTCTATAGTTATAATATTATGTAATAGTGGTGTTTCTAGTGTAGTAATAGGCATAAGTGCCTTAGATTCATATTTATACTCTCATAGGCCCATTAGTGTGAAACTTAATCCACATAAATAGTCATTAATGTCAATAGGTGTTGGATTATCCTTTGTGGTGGCCTAAGAATCTATATCAAAGTTATGGATGTATATTTATTTTGAGTTAACAAGTAATGGTATTTATGTTTTAAGAATCTAATCATCTTCCCTAGGTGGGTATGTGTATTATGGGAGGTTGATCTTCCATCATGGGTGAAGGTAAATATGTTGTAAGAAGTTCTGAAAGGGGTGTAGGAATAGTTTTACTTGACTCCCTAACATCAAATGTATGCATCTACTCAATTATAATCTTGTGAGGTGGGGACTCTACAAGAACATGAGGTGTCTCATCTGAACATGTACTCAAGTAGTAGGCTTGATGAGTTTCTAATATATGAATGGTTGGTTATGTGTTGGATAAGTGTATAAATATATATCATGTAAAAAATTGAAAGTGTCTATGTAAATTAGAGGGTACATCATCCATATCATGTATCCTAAGTATTAAGTTTTAGTGAAAATTATTAGGCATCACCTAAAAGTGTGTAGGTAAGGTTTTGGGCCCTACCATAATCTCTAATGTAAATCCCAATGTATTTCTATGAATGTAATAAAAACCTTTGATATTCATATATGTCTTCTGAATGGATGTTATATCAACCCCCATAGTTTGTATAAAATAGAGGTTGTATGTGTTAAATCTTGAACCACTATTGATTAGAAATCATTTAATAGTGGTGGTATTGATTTGCACTTGAATGAAAAGTAGTAAATTCTGAGCAATAACTAACTGTGATGGTAAGTCCTCATTGGTAAAATAAATAATGTCCTAAATGTCATTGATAGTGTTCATGATAGATTCAAAATAAGCTAGATATGTGTCACGAAGCAAATATGTATGATTGAGTGTCTGAAAAATAATATCATCAAAAATAGTTACATTTTGAAGTAATTCTAATATGGATAGCTTAATCAGTGTATTTCTCAATTGGTCCACAATATCAAATACTCTTTTTTGATCTCTAGGTCTTGTTGTAGTGTGTTGGTGATGAGGAAGGATGGTGGGATTATTATTTCAATGTGTAATTTGAGGAGGCACCTTGTTTTATCTAGTAATTGGTGATTCTTGGATTTGCACACTTGAAGAGATTCTCAATTCTCCTCATCCAAGTGGAAAAATAGAATCATCTCTCTTGTTGTGGGTGACAATTTAGTTGAGATGAATCTATAGATTAAGGGTTAGTTCCCCTTGATGCACCTTTAAATCTCTCTCTAGTCTATAAATTGTATATAAAAAGGGTAAGGAAAATAATTAAGAAAAAAAATGGTGATGCACCAATGAATAATGTCCTCCCAATTTGACATAAAATACACTACTTAAAGACCAATAAAGCTTCTTTCACACAAAACCCACAACTCTTTGTGCATTGTCACATTAGTTTTTCACATTTTAGATTCAAGAAGGCACTTGACATCTAAGAGAGAAATAGATAATTCTAAGAAGGAATATAGTCTTAAACCACTTCTAAAATGTCTATATACTTAAAAAGGAATATTAAAAGGGACCTGCAATAATACTATTTCTATACACTTGGTAGGTAATCAAGGATAACAAGTTAGGAAAGTAAAACTCTCACTAAACAAGAACAACATGATTTAAATTGATACACAATAGTACAACATGTGAGTGTAAAAAACTTGTATTATTTCTTCAAGATTTTTGTAAGTGCAAATTTGTCTAGAGTTTCATCATAACCAATGGAGGCTATGAAAATGAGATAAAAGGATGCATATATATAGCCTTGAGATATAGATCAATCAAAGGAAGTCCAAGGGTCATTGAGACATGTGTCATCTTAAAAGGATCAATTACATTTGCATGGAGATAAATAGGTGAGCTATGCCATGTCACCAAATAGATAAGTTACAATTGAATCAGCTATAGGTGAATAATTTACAACTAAAACAAAATGCCACAATTATAATTTCCACTTGTTACCTCATATCTTTGCCTTCAGATTCCCATCAAGTCTTTCCTTTTAAACTCCAATGGCTAGTTTCTATAGTCTAAAATTGATGTTCTATGGGCCATCACCTTTCATGTATTTCTTCACACTTTTATTTTATCAAAATTCATGTCTTAGCACTTTCTCTTAAAGAATTTGTTCTAGTCTTTTGTTCTTTTCTTTCAGATTTTCACTCGATCTTTTATGCCTTAAATAATTTATGTAAAAAAAATGTCCAAAATAATTAGTCCTTGGCATCTTTTCAAGTTTTTTGAAAGAATTCCTTGGACAATTTCTCTGAAAGAATTCCTTCGGGATTTCTATTTGGCCCTTTTTGGTTCTTTGAAATGACCCTTCGAAGAAATGAAAAAAACCCTTTTTGAAAGGAAACATACCCTTCAGCTTCTTTCAAGTGACCCTTTGGAAAAGTTATAAGTGTCTCTTTTGAAAGGAAAATACCCTTCAAATTTTTGAAATGGTCCACTCCTCATGGAAACAATATTTTGGGTTTTTTTAAAACATCCCTTAAGGAAAGTTGAAATATCCTTCGATAAAGTTGTCACCTACCCTTTGAAAAAGTTAAAGTGTCTTTCAAAAAATTTGTAAGTGACCATTCAAAATATTAAAGATCACCCTTTTTTTTGAGTTTCCCTTCAAAAATACTATTATGGACCTTCAAAAAACTTGTTTGAAACAATTCTTTCCTTCAGATTTTTTGAAAAGATCCCTTTGGAAAGGCAAGTATCCTTCAAAAGAAATGCAAGTGTCCACTTTTCAATAAAGTATCCTTCAGAAAAATGAAATTACCCTTCAAAGAATTTTCAAAGTACCTTTTGGGAAAGTGAAGTGGACCATTTCTTGTGAGAAAGATACCCTTTATGAAAGTTGAACATACCCTTCAAAAAAGATTCCTCGAGTAATTTATCCAAAATAATTCTATTGAATGAAAATCCCAAAATAAATATACTTAAGGAAAAAATCCTTGGACAAATTTTTTGAAAGAATTTGACAAGGGCTTATAACAAAAACCTAAAAGAATTCATTACAAAGGAATTATCCAAAAGACTAAAGAACAAAGCTTTTAAAAGGAAAACACTTAGGTTTTTAATGTAAAAGACTTCATGATTTGTATAAGAACACTTCTTCTAAATGAAACCTTCATACTAGACTTGGACAAAGGTATAGACTCAAACATTTTTTGCAAAAAAGGGGTGCTAAATTTTTACCTAAAGGGCTAAAATTTGGCCAATAAATTGGTGACTCACAAGGGTAGTATGCCTACTATACTAACTAGACCAATAGCCTTATCCAACTCAGGGCCAATGGAGTTAATATATTCTTGAAGATGACGAACAAGGATTATGCCAAAACCAAACACAAGGAAACATACCATAAAATCATAGCAAGACCCAACAAAAACAAAATAAGACAAAGAGAAACTCACACATGTGCATCATAACTTAGGGAACATAAGGAAAACAAGAAACAAAAGAAAATGAGAAATTTAGTAAAAGTGATTTAAATATATCCCATTGACTAGGATATGTAGCTCCTCTCCATCCAACTTTGAGATTTTGAAAGCATTGTGTTATTTGCACTGTATGATCATATATGGGTCACTCCATAAAGCATCAAAATCTATGTTCTTTCCAAGTTTGGCCCTATCTTCATCCCATGTTAGGACAATGCTTTTTTCTCTAAAAATCCTTGGCATGGACTTCTTATCAAAATACTTTTTTGTTTTCTCTTGGTCAGTTTTCATGGTTTGCATAGCTTGATCTCTTATCTCCTCAAACTCTATCAACTCAGATAACCTAACTTCCATACTCTCATTCTCCATCAGTTACAACTAATATGTGAGGTTTAAAGCTAGTAAATCAAGTGAGATAGGAATCCTAGCCTCCCTTCCATACATAAGTGTGTATGGTTAGTTCCCAATTTCTCTTTCTATGGTGATCCTATTAGCCCAAATGGATGTCTTCAACTTGGTGTGCCAAGTCCTTTGATTCTCCTCCATAGTTCTCTTTATGATCTTGATCAAATTCTTGTTTGTGGACTCAACTAGTCTATTTCCTTAGGGATATTAGTTGGAGGAGGTGTTAAGATAGATGTCATGCTTCAAAGCCCTTTAACTTGTCCTTGTTCCTAAGAAGGCTAATACATTATGTAAAATGATTGTTGAACGAGCTCCAAATCTAATTACTATACCTTCATAAATGTCCAAGACTGAGTTTTCATTTACCTCTTTAATATCTACAACTCTCACCAATCTTGTAAAACAATTAGTGGCTATTAACACCCATTTGTGACTAGCACTAGAAGGAGGATTTATCAAACCTATGAAATCCAAACCCTATTGCATAAAGGGTTTCTCAACCTAGACTGGATGAAGAGGAAAGGTAGATAGATTTTTTTTACCATCAAAAGACCACACTTTTGGCATTTTCTTACCCTAAGCATGTATTTATATAAACAAGCTAGGCCAAAAGTATCCATCTCTCATAACCTTAGTAGATGTAATTCTTAGAGCAAAATGACCACCAGCTGGCCCATCACGGAACTCATGTAATTCTTTTTCAATCTAGTTTGAATCAATGCACCTAAAAATTCCTTTATAAAAATAAATCCATCAACAAGTATATAAATAATGGATTGTAGCCTAAAATACCTTCTTCTAGCTCTGTCAAGACCTTGTAGACACTCACCAATTTGAAGAAAATGAATCATATCTTGTGTCCAACTTCTTTTAGCTGAAGGTATAGATACTGTAGGATCATCATGAAATGACAAAATAACCTCCAATTTATCCTTCAAATCTAAATCAAGATGCTCACACAGTCCTTTTCCTTTCACTAACTTGGTTGTTTTGATCTCCACATCATATTCCATCATTTTAGTGATCTAACTTGCCATTTTCTCATTCAAATCTCTGCTCAACAAAAAGTCTTTTACACTAGGATGAGGAATAAGAAATTTAATCTTGTTGCTAAACAAAATATTCCTAAACTTATTCAAACTCTTTATGACTAAAAGAACTTATTTCTCAACATATGTGCATCTTGTCTCATAGCCTTCTAAACCTCGACTGAAAAGGGTAATAGGTTGTTCTAAATTTTCATCATTATCTTGAGTAAGCATGATAGAGATTACCTCTTCATTAATAAAAGTATAAAATTTGAATTCCTTAGAGAATTTAGGACTTAAAAGAGTAGGGGCCTGGGTAATGACTTGCTTGATCTCTTAAATACTTTCTTTTCTCCTTCCTATCCAAGTGAATATCTCATCCTTCCTTAGCATATATCTCAAGGGCTTGACCATGTTACAAAAATTAGGAATGAACCTTCTAATTAAATTTATCTTACCAAAGAAGCTTTGTAGACCCTTATTATGTTTAGGTAAAGGCAATGCCAATATGGCACTTACCCTTTCGAAATCAATGGATAAACCTTTCTTGGAAAAAATGTGGCTTAAGAGTTTGCCTTCATGAATAAAAAACACACACTTATTTGGGTTTATAGAGATCCTAAGATCTCTAAACCTCTCAAAAATATACCTTAAGTGCTTCAAATGATTATTTGCATCCTTAGAGAAAAAGGTCACATCATCAAGATAAACCAATACAATGTCATTGATTAGTCCTTTGAAAGTCATATCCATTACACATCAGAAATTAACTTGAACATTTGAGAATCCAAATGTAATATTCCTATAAGCATATGTTCCCCATTTGGTGTTGAATTCTATTTTTTACTAGTCACTTTCTTTCACCAAAATTTGATTGTACTTAGAATAACCATCTAGGAGGGAAAACTTCTCACTACCTGCCACCACATGCAAAATTTACTCCATGGAAGGGAGGGGATAATGGTCCTTCAAATACACTCTATTAAAGTCCCTAAAGTATACACACAACCTAATCTCTCCATTTTTCTTCCTAACAGGGATTAAATTGGTCAACCAAGAAGAATGCTTGATAAGAAAAATGATTCTGGATTCAATCAACTTAGTGAGCTATTTACTCATGAGAGGCTCAATCTAAGGATTGATTGGCCTTTGTCTCTACTTGATGGGTTTGGAATTTTCATCTAAATATATGGTATGTTGATCCAAACATGGATCAAAACCCTTCAAATCACCATACTCCTATGCAAAAATATCACTAAACTCCTTACATAATTCAATGAAATTATGTTTTTCTTGACTAGTGCATACCTTCCCAAGTGCAAGTATCTTATCTTTAAATATTTATATCTTTTCAAAGTTATCTTTCTTGGTTGACATGATTACCTTCTCCTTATTGAGTTGTCCATCTTCATTGAATATGCTTTCAAGTGTCACTAGGCCTTTAGGAAGCTTGTTAGACTTCAATTAGACAATCTACCCTCTATATTGTTGTTGTAGCTTAGACTAATTCTTGGAAGAAAACTCAGCCTCTTCTTGTAGGAAAAGTGATAACTTCTAGTCACTATCAAAAACCTACCAATTGGTAACATTATCTCATGTGGTGGTCTCATAATCACCTTCAGATGGGGTTGGTTTTTTCTTTCTTTATGCCCTTTAGAACATTAAATTCAGCACTAATAGATGCCAACCTATCAGCATGCTTGTTGTCTTCCCTTGGAATAGATTTGATGTTAAAATACATGAAATCTTCTACAAGATCCCAAAATCTATGTTTATAGGATTTGAGCAAGGAGTTCTTGGTCAAATTTTAGCCTCTATTTCGATTCACAACAATCTCACTATCACCAAACACTTGCAATTCCTTGACTCCTCTTTTCCTTACACATTCAATGCCATGAATGAGGGCCTCATACTTTTACACATTATAGGTGCATGAGAATTAAAATTTAAAGCTTAAAAAATACCTTTCCTTTGAAGGTGAAACCAACATAGCTCCACCACCTTCCCCCATCTTGCTTGTAGACCCATCAAATAAACTCTGCCATAAGCCATTCACATCATGACTTGGCTTCATCAAATTAGGCATGAAAATCCCTTATCATGCATATAATAAACTCCAATAATATATTATTCAATAAACTTGTAATCATCATGCTCATAATTATTGTTTACACACTCATATAGGAACAAACTAGAAAAAACTTCAAGGGAAGATGATGGATATTGGTCAATATGAAGCTCCTTTTCATCAATGATAGGATAGTTAACATTTTCTACCTTAGGTGAGTATAGTTATAAGTGATCTCTATGAATAGTTTCTGACTCAATCTTCACCTTAGTGCCATATTTTGTGTTAAACACCATGTAGGACCAATTGGCTACCAAATATCTGCTTATCTTGGATGTAAAGTCCCTTGACAAGTAAAGAGCAAAATAGGGAGATAAATCTGCTATTACCACATCATAGGGAATTTAAAAATTAGGAAAAGCATGAAGGTTAAAATTTAAAACTTTAACTACACCCAAAGTCTTGGCTGGAGATCCATCCAATTATAAAACTCCTTTAGTCATTGGCTCATATTTGAGGCCTAGCTTATATGCTATACATTTTGGCATAACTGATGTGATTTCTCCACTATCAATGATGAAATTATGAACTAATAAATCACCAATAATTAGATATAGTTAAAAATGAGGATTATTCTCATCTTTCTTCACTTGATCATCTAGAGATTGAGTTCTATTTACTAGAATGACATTCTCATTTCTAGATGGGCCAACCTATTTTCCCAATTCATGAAATTCATTTTGAAGTATATATTTCTACCCTAGTAATGTTAGAGAATCCCATAGTGAAATATTCATATGAAGCTTCTTCATATATTATACCATATTGATGGAAGGATTACTCACCTTGGGCAACTCTTTATGAACATTTGTATTTTGTGATGTAGCTCGTGGAGGTAGAGTTGTAGAAACTGTTGGGTGAATATTTTGTCAATCAGTTAACTGATTAGAGAAATAGGTCTCTTTAACCCTAGCATAGGGAAATTGATCATCCAGATGTGTAGATTTACTACATCAAAAGGGGACAAATCTCTCCTCTCATCAAGGAGAGGTTCCCTTTAAATATGCAGGAGCTATATACTATATATATAAGCAGAAAATAACACTCAAGGGTAGGATAAGCCATCCATCTCTCTTTTTTTAGAGATTATGTTCACAAATCAAAGGATAAATCCCAATGAAATGATAGAAAGCACTCCACTCTTCTTTCAGAAGTGTTGTTCAATAGATAAAAGGAACCTTTCGAGTGGTGACAAGTAACTGTGACAGAGCGTAGTAACACAGCAGGATGAAATGTAGAACAAAGTCTCCACATCAACTGTCAAAGAGTGAAATATGAAGGACAATGAGGGCACAAAGTCATCCCAAGGTCCTTTACATATAAATAGAATACGAAGGATAATGAGGGCACAAAGTCATCCCAAGATCCTTTACACAAGAATAGAAAGAAAACATACTAAAGGCAATTATGAGGGGACAAAGTCTCTCCACAGTTGGCTTTAAGACGACTTTCTGATTATTTTCACTAATTCTGCTTATTCAATTAAATGGACAAAAAATGTATTAATAAAATAGACATAAGAACAATTTCCCCAACAACCAAGCTATTCCAATAGAAATTCTAAAAATTCACTCATTTTCTTATTCAAATAATGAAATGTGATCAACAATCTGAGCTTAAAGTCTTAGTAATGCATTTCAATTTGGGTAGAGTTTTGTTTTTGATAATAGAGAGATATCCCTTAAAATAATAAGAGAGATTCTAATATATAGTGCTCCAAGGAAGACTTGGGCACTTTATTTCACAAAAATGGCTTATGATGCATTCAATGCCTTTAATACATTTTAAATTCTATCCATGGGCTATGCTAGAATCAAGCATCAATTTTTAATATGGGTTGCTTGATGTGTTTCCTTATGTGTGCATAGCTTTTCGCTCTACTTAATGCAGAAAAATAGGCCATGCCATTGAATATTTGTCCTCTTTGATGTCCACCTGGTGGACTGCTTTACCTTCTAGAAACATATCCCATGCATGGATATTCTGATCTTTCTCCATCATTCCCCCTTTCCTTGTTATATTTCATCCTTATCTATGTGATCTGAGCCCTCAGGTTATCTCTTTAGCTGGCATCTAAATTTATTCGCAAGGTCTATGCTTAAGCTTGTAAGGATCAACAGTTATTTCATTACTACAAATTTGACATCTTTGGGTCTATCATCATTTTAAAGAAAATAACTAGTTGGTTGCCCTGAATTTGATGGCTACAGGCCTGTCATCCTCCTTAGCCATTCCTTCATGTCTTTCTCACTTACTCTGGCCACTTTCTATTGATCTCAACAAGTGACACATGGCATATTTCACTGAGTTCATAGAAACACTATAGAAACATTCAAGACTCTTTTGGATCCACATGGATGCAGACACTTGTCATGCTCCACTTGACCTTAGCACCTCACCCAAGGCCCACCATAATCCTTATGAAACAAAAGGAAGAAACAGTAGATGTTGACATGTGGTGGCTTCCACTGAGTTATAATGGAACACATAGCACATTCTATAGCTTTGAAACTTATTATAAATTGTGTCCCCGTAGGTGACACGAGGCAACTTTCACTTCAACTTTATAAGGGACATGTGGTGGCTTTTGCTGCACTTGGAGGTTTGATCTTTCCTAAAGGTAACTTGTCTTTTTGGGTCTTAAGAAATGGTCCACTTTCCTTGGTGAGAGCCTCCTACAAGGGTACCTACCCTTTGGGTGATCTTGGGATGGCCTTCGGGCTTTAATTTTCTTGGTGGGCTTTTGTTCCTTCGGTGGACTTTTGTCACTCTTTTCCTTCAAACAAAAAGTTTGAAGGAATTCCTTCATATAATTTGTCTAAAGGAAATCTTCCTTTGCTTTGCCTTACTCAATTTTACACTGAGTTCTTGCTTTTAGGATTTCTTCCCAAGTGAATTCCTTTAGACAAAAAGTTTGAAGGATTTTTGCCTTAACCATTTTATCACGTTCTTTTCCTAAAAGAGAACTATGCCCTCTGCAAGGACTTGTTTAAGCCTGAAACTATCCATTGGGCTTTTGCAATGGTCCATCTACTCCTCACCTGCCCTCCACAAGGGTTGTTTGTCCTTGGTTCATTTCCCTCCATAAGGGCACTCAGCTTGGTTCACTACCCTCTGTAAGGGTATTTGGCTTGGTTCACTACCCTCTGGAAGGGTATTTTTTCCTTTGGCTTTAGGGTAGCCCTTTGAACCTACTGATTGAGCTAACTGATAGAACTAACTTTGGTTCAACAGTTCAATCTTGCATTTGAAGCCATCTTTTTATCTAAGTCTTTTGATCACTTTGAACTGATTGAACCCATTGAACCGTTGAACCCATTGAACCTTGTTGGTTCAAGGTTCAATGGTTTAATGGTTAAATCACTTTCTTGTGTTCCACTCATTCACTTGACCACTTGAACCAAATGCTTTGAGCTAAACCACATTGAACCATATTATTTGAACCAAATGGCATTGAACCAAATGCTTTTAACCTTTTGAACCATTGAACCCATTGAACCTTTGAACCAAAGTGGTTCAATGGTTCAATGGTTCAAGCCTTCTTCTCTTTGATAAGTGTTTTGAAACCATTGAACCTTGAAGCAGTTGAACTTTGAATCTTGACAAATGCACTTAACTCTTACTAATGACATTGAACCTTTGAACTCGTTGAACCAAAATGTTTCAAGGTTCAATGATTCAATGGTTCAATGGTTCAAACACTCCATAGAAGCTTGCCAATGAACTCTTTTGGTTGAACCAAGGCATTGAACCAATTTTGAAAATGATTAAGTGTTGGAAACTTGTTCTTTTGATTGAATTCACCTATATAAGCCTTTGAACCTATTGAATCTATTGATTTCAATCATTTTGAGTCCATAGAAACATATCTATAGAGTTTGTAGATTTAATCCTATGAAGTCCATAGAAATGAGCCCTTAGATTCCTTCCTACAAAGTCCATAGAACTGAGTCTATATATTTGAGCCTTCAGAGTCCGTAGATTCAATCATATAGAGTCCATAGAATTGAGTCTATAGAACTTTAAAAAAGCTTGAAAATGGAGAATTTGAATACCCAGAACAATTTTTGAGAAGGGGAGAGAGGATTTTGGTCTATAGGACCAAAATAGTTCAAATTTTATCCCAAAATTGAATGACATTTTTTGGGGACTATAGATGGCTCCAGTTGGGGAACTTCCTTCAATAGAAAACTTGGAACAACTAAGGGGAGTAGAAACCAAAATCTCTGGTGCCTTGAATTATGCCATTGGGCCATGGAGTCATGCTACCCAAAAATAAAGGTGAAAAAAACAAAAAATAAAATCACAAAAATAGAACTAAATATTATACAAATATACATATGTATAAGCTGATCTTATTTGATACTTCACGGATTGAAGTTTTTCAAATGTTGCCCACTATGAGGCAATAAAAAGGGCATGCCATCTTGATATTTAAATAAGAAGCTATTCTCACCATTGAGTTGATGGATAATAAATGGGCCTCTCTAAAGAGAATCAAACTTCCCATGCATCCCCTTTGGTTCTCTTCTCTTGTCCCACAGCAGGACTTGATCTCCAACCTAGAAACCACATTTTTTTGCCTTCTAGTCGAAGATCTTCTTGACCAGACTTTGATGGGTAGAAATTTGGTCCACCACCATAGTTATCTACTCATTTAGCTCAGTTATGTACATGATCCTCTTATCAATGGAACTTTCATATGTCTGATCTTCAATTGCCTTAGCCAATTTCAATGCTGGCAATTCTAGGGTGATTGGTATCTTAGCATTGAGCCCATAAAGAAGTTGGAAAGGAGACATACCAATTGCCCTTTTTGGTGTAATTATATATACCCACAAAACATCAACCAATTCTTTATACCATGTCCTTTTGTTTTCATCCACCAGCTTTTTGATGATAGTTATCAGGTTCTTATTACTTGATTTAGCTTGTCCATTCCCTTATGGAGAGTAATCAGAAGAGTGAGAGAGGGTGATCCCATAGTAAAAATAGAACTGAGTAATCTCTTGGGAAGTGAAATAAAGTGTGTTGTCTATGACAATCTTGGTTGGGACCCCAAACCTACAAATGATATTCTCTTTGAGGAAATTGCACACTACATCTGAAGTAGCATGTTTGGTTGGGATAGCTTCCACCCACTTGGTGAAGTAGTCAGTTGTTGTAAGGACATAATCATGTCCAACACTTGAAGATGGGTTTACACCTCTAATAAAATCAATTCCCCATTATTGAAATAGTTCCTCCATGATCACTGGCTTGGGAGGCAGGACAGCTAACTTGGGTTTCCCAACAAACTGTTGGCACAGTTCACATTTTCTTACCCACTTATATGCATCTTGGAAAAGAGTTGGCCAATAATACTTGGCTCACAAAATTTTATGGGTGTTCATAGGAGAAAATAAATGTCCTCCATAGGCTAGATTGTGGAAGGATTTCAAAAGTTGGCTTTCCTGCTCCTTGTCCACATAGCAAAGGAACACTCCATCAAGGCTCCTCTTATATAGGTTGTTGTCCCAAAGGACAAAATTGGCAGCTTTCAAACTGATCATCCTCCTTTATTTATAAGATAGATGAGTAGGACACTCTGAGTAAGGAAATGAACAATACCTGAATACCACTCATTCGTGGTGGAGACAAAGAGGACTTTTGGTGTTTCTTCCACCTCTGCTTCTTCATGCTCTATTTATTCTAGTTTGTTATCAGCAATTAATTGGCATAGGCCTTTTTATCATACCAGCTTTGTTGGCTTGATGACTAGATCAAAATCCTAGATCTTTGCAATCCAATTGCCTCTTTTCATTCCAAACTCCTATTGAGTTAGTATAGATTTGACTGTGGTATTAGGAACCAAGGCAGTAGTGTGAGAATTCAAGATGTATAAGTGGAAATGCTTGACTACCTTCACCACTGCATAAGCATGCTTCTCCATGTTTAATTACTTTAGCTCATGAGCTTTGAGAGGGTAGCTCATGAAATAAATGGGAGATTCCATACCTTATTTATTCTATTAAAATAAAATTATTGAAAGCGTGTGTTTAAAAGCATAATTGTATATGATGAACTCTTTGTTGTAGTTTAGACAAACTAGAATTGGGACATGGGCAATAGCAGTCTTGATATCCTCAAATGCTGACTTGCCTTCTTTAGTCCAGCTAAAAGTGGCTTCTCCTTTCATCATGTCCATAATGTGGTGAGTCTTCTTGACAAACTTAGGAATGAATCTTCATAAGAAATTCACCTTTCTGAAGAAAGAGTAAACAACAGTCTTACTTGTAGACAAGGTAAGCTCTTGGATAGATTTTAATCTATCTGAGTTAATCTTTATGCCTCCTTTAGACACAATGTATATGAGAAGTTTCCCCTCTGTTACTCTAAAAACTAACTTCTTGGGATTCAAGGAAATATCATTTTGGCGGCAGTGCTCTAGCACTTGTTGCAAGTGGCGTATATGATCTAGGTGATGCTTAGAAAAAATGGTCAAGTCATCAAGATAAACTATAATGAACTTACCCATCTCATCCTTAAAATCAAGGTTCATTGCTCTCTGAAAGGTGGTACCAACATTTATCAAGCCAAAAGGCATCCTTATATATGCAAACATGCCCCAAGGTGTGGTGAAGGTAGTCTTGTGTTGGCCTGCTTCACTAACTTCAACTTGATTATATCCTAAGAAGTTGTCTAGCATTGATAACATCTCTGAGCTAGTCACTATTTGAATTACTTGATCCATGATTGGTAAAGGATAGTTAACCTTTAAAGAAGACTAATTTAGATTCCTAAAATCCACACAGATGTGAATTTTTCCATTCTTCTTCCTCATAGGGACTATGTTGGCAATCCATGTGGAATGATGGATTGGGAAAATTATCCTAGCATTTAGCATTTTTTGTATCTCAAGTAAAATAATACCTGATATCTTTGGATTATACTACCAAGATTTTTGCTTGTAAGGCACCGAATCATCCTTGAAATGAATTTCATGGTGAATTTCCTCAGGCCTAAGAGATTTTAGATCATCATAAGAGTACACCAAAACATCCATGTAATGGTGAAGTAGGTCAGTAAATTTGAGTTTCTCCTTTAGAGTAAAACACTTCCCAATGTTCACCATTTTGGGATTTTCCTTGGTACCCAAATTTATTTGATCAAACCCCTGGGAGTAGTTTGAATCCATTTGTTGCTATTTGATGAACCTGTCATGCTTGTTAAACAGTTTCTCAAGAAAAACCAGTCCTTTAGGAATTTTATTCCCTTTTAGCTGTAAGAATTCTTTACCTATGTTTGAATTCATTTCATGAGCTGATTTGATTTTTTGGAGCTTACTACCTTCAAAGTGAAGATGTTCAAAACTATCTTTTTGTTCCAAAAAGGTGATGATTTGGTTGTCACCATTGAACACTTGCGAATGATTGGCATAATCAAGCAAACTTGGTCTAAAGAACAATTCAATAGTGTACCTATTTCTTTTGAAGTCTAGGTGAGGAACTAAGAGAGTTTTTGAAATGGCTAGTACATTAGCCTGGTCATTAAATTCTCTAAGAATGGCAAAGATGTTGAAAGCATCAAAGCTTTCAAGTTGGTCCCAGACTAGATTGCGATAGTGGTGTAATCTCTCATTTTTGGTTTGATATAGGTTCCTTAATTGACAAACCACCATTCAGCATCTCCTTTGGCATGAAAGAGTTTGATGCCTTTATCTCGAGTAGCCTTCAATCCAAGCAATAGAGATTCATACTTAGTTGTGTTGTTGGTGTTGCTGAACTACAACTTGTATGAAGAAAGAAAAATATCTCCTTGAGGAGATATCAACACAATTCCAACTCCTGATCTGGTAGAAGAATTTCTGCCATCAAATTCTAGGATCCAAACATCATCAAAAATTGATCTTTCCTTAGATTTCTCATTTCTTGGATGGGGAAATTCTTTTGTGTTTGCACTATGCTCTCTCACATGTTCTATTGTTCCATCTGAACCAATTTAAACTATCATTTTTAGAGATTTTATCAGCTAAAACTTGAGTATTCTCTATGGTCAAGAAATAATTATCCATGTCTAAATATTTAAACAAAATTTGAGCTTTAGGGGCTGATGTCTGAGTGATAACATATTTTGATTCTTTTTCAGGAAGCAGCCTCTGTGTGATGCCTTTGATAGGGATCCTCACTTCAGATAGGTCCATGCTTAATTTTCCACCAACATCCTTGTAGAAATTTTGTCCTAGAAGAATGTCGTATGAGGCTAGAACATTAGCCACTAGGACTGTCATCTTGATTCTTTTGTCTAGGAATGTTGTAAATGCAAATTGAGCATCCTTGATTTCTCTTAGTAGAGGTACTTATTTGTTCTCCATGGAGAAACATCTCCCAAAGGTTTTGGTTAGTGTGAGTTCAAGAGATTATGCCACTTTGGCTAGCATGATGTTGTTAGATGCACCTGAGTCTATGATACAATTACTCAATTTGTGACCATTTATCAACAGAGAAACATAGAAAGGCTCTATTTTCTTAGGGGCAACTAGAGGAGTAATGACAAGATTGTTTGGGATGGACATGTTCTTTGGGGAATCATGAGTTACCTTTTTAACATCTTGTCCTATAGAGATGGCTTTATTATTCACACACTGAACTAACCTATCCAACTACTTAGGATTGGATTGCAAGAATTCAAATTCAGACATTTGAATTTTGGTCTTCTTGACATGGTCAATTATGTCAAATGACTGAAATAGACTAGGAATAGAGAAAGGTAGTTCATCTTTTTGGTTTTTAAGAGGGGTGGTATTAGTCTATGGAATTAAAGTTGAAGATGGAGGAATGCTTGATGTACTTAACTTTTTATTACTCACAGGGTCCTTTGGTTGGAAAGGCAGAGAAGTTCCTCATTTGGAAATTGAAATTGCAGGCTAAGAACTTTCCCCTATTTTTTGTTTATTAGCTTGCTGCGCTGACTGGTTCTAGGACCGAGTGAATATAGCATATGATCCATCAACTACTTCACCTTTACCTCTGGGTTCATCTTGGTAATTTAGGAAACCAATGTTGGAGTCACCAGCTAATTCTTTTTGGCCTTCTGCAAGGAGATTAGTGTCATTTTCATGGTTTAATTTAGGCTAGAAAGAGAAATCAAATTCTATTTCAAAGTATCCAACTGCTGAATTGGCTGGGGGTGCTTCAATGGCAAGTTTCCCCTATGGGGGAGGAAGATGATTTGGTTGTCCTTAATTTTTGGTAGCATTACCTTGGTATGACTGATTGGGGAATGTCCTTCTTGGCATATCTTTTTACAAAGAAGTTGAAGATATCCCTTGCACCATTTGCTTCCTAAGAGCTAGTAACTCATTTGCTTTCTTTTGCACCATTGGGTCAGTGGTACTTGTAGATGGATATTTAGAAGATGAAGAAGATTTACCTCTGTTAGGATCTCTCCTTATATTTTCTACCAAGATAAGGTCATCTTCCACCTCAGTGGCCAAATCTTGAGCTACAGCAATGTCTATTTGGCCAACACATCTCAATAGAAAACTTACTTCATGCAGCTAAGAGTTGATGAAGAAACATTTGAGATTCTCAAGTGTAGGCTAAGAAATTATAGGAATCTTATTCCTCAGCTTGTTGAACTTGGCTATGAAATCCCTCATTAGTTCATGAGGCTCCTTCTTCATTTGTGTGAGTTGAGCCAACAGGGCATGTGCATCTTCTGCAGGCTTGAATATAGCTTCAAACTTGGTTTTGAGGGCATTCCAGTCAGTCACAGTCTAGGCCTGTAGATGATAAAACCATTCTATAGCAGCACCTTGTAAAGTTTCCATAGGCAGCCTGACTACTACATCCTCATACTCTACACCTATTACACCACAAGCTATGGTGAAAGCTACAATATGTTCATCAGGATGAACTTTCCCATCACCATAGAACTTGGATACATTTTTCCTTAAACTACGTGGTAGCTCATGTAGAGGTGGGTTTAAATTGAGTGGGATAAAAGAGTTACCCCAAGGGCCTTTAACTACCATTGTATGACTATGAAAAGGTGGAATAACAAATCTCAGAGGGGTAAGTATTGACAAAGATTTATTAATAATGGAAATGGAGGCTTTACCCGGTAATGGAGACTTGAATTTAGTAGGAGGAAAGCTCATGGTTCATTATAGGTGAGATGGTGAAAGAAATAGATCAAAATTACTTTGTTGTACCAACTCGAATATAGGATCAACAATACCTTTAGCCCTTTGGCTTCGTGTATACCGTGGATCTGCCAGAGTGTAAAAATAAAAATAGAAAAGAACTAGCGCTGCTTTAGCTTGAAGCTTGAGGCTTCAAACTACACATTCTTCCATAGTGGGATAAATGGATAAGGATATAATGATAATGGGTAAGACACAAGTGATGTTTCAATCTAAAGCTTGAGGCTCCAAATTGCACAAAATTACTGTGTTCCCAACAGAGTTGCCAAAAATTGTTGGGTGAATATTTTGTCAATTAGCTAACTGATGAGTAAAATAGGTCTCTTCAACCATAGCATAAGTAAATTGGTCATCTAGATGTGTAGGTTTGCTACATCAAAAGGGGACAAATCTCTCCTCTCATCAAGGGGAGGTTCCCTGTAAATATGTAGGGGCTATATACTATATATATAATCAGAAAATAACACTTAGGGGTAGGATAAACCATCCATCTCTCTTTTTTCAAAGATGATGTTCACAAGTCAAAGGAGAAATCTTGATGAAAGCAATCCTCTTCTTTTAGAAGTGTTGTTTAGAGATAAAAGGAACCTTTCAGGTGGTTGCAAGCAACTATAACAGGGCACAGTAACACATCAGGATGAAATGTAGCACAAAGTCTCCACATCAATTGTCAAAGAGTGAAATACAAAGGAAAATGAGGGCACAAAGTTCTTCCAAGGTCTTGTTGACCATTTTTTGCCCAACAAGCCAAAAATCGGTCCCCTTCTATCCCTACTATTCTAGGCCATTTCTTTTTTTGATTTTACACAAGTCTAGGAATATCTATGGACTCTGCAGGTCTAAATATATGGACTTTATAGGTTTCTTGGGTTTCAATTGATTTTGCAAAGAATTTTTTCTATAGACTCTATAGGTTAGTCTTTTGGTGCACGAAGAATCAGTTTAGAGAGTGTTGGATTTTACAAGGCTTCTTCAGGCTCTTGTCTAAAGAGAATCACAATAAAAGTTGGCATCTTTGAACCATTGAACCGGTCCAATGCCTTGGTCCAACTCCTTGGTTCAATCAATAGGTTCATCGCTCAAGTTCAATGCCTTAGTTCAATTGGCCTTGGTTCAACCACTTGGTTAATCTCTTGGTTCAACCACTAGGTTCAACGGATTGGTTCAACAGTTGGTTTAACACCTTGGTTCAATCACTTGGGTTCATCAAATGGTTCAACGAGCTTGGTTCAACACTCAATTCAAAGGCTTGGTTCACGCAAATGGTGCGTAGTGTTGAACCATTGAACCATTTTTGGTTCAATTGGTTAGTTCAATGGCTTGGTTTAAGGGGGCATCCTAAATTTGAAGGGCAAGTGCCCTTGCGGAGGGCATTTCTAAGTTCAAAAGCCCTTTTGGAGGGTAGGAAGCACTTTAAAGGAAAGATAGCTGCAAAGGGTAAGTTTTTCAGATTTTTGTTTAGTCATGAATTCTTTCAAACTTTTGTCTGAAGGAATTCCTTCAGACAAAAAGTCTGATGAAATTTGGAAAAGGGCCACAACATAAAACATGAGAAAAAACTCCAAAGGAAAGGAGGCGAGCATGAGATCATTATTATAGACATTTTATCCATAGGAAAAGAGGCCTAAAGAAAAGCCCAACCAAGGAGGACAAAAGCCCGTGAAGTAGAAGAGCCGAAGTAGGAAGAGACCTGATAGAATTTACCAAGGATTGTGATGTCTTGGAAGCTATCAATTCCAAGAAGATAGACTAGCCATTGGTTTTCAAGTTGTGACGGGCCCGCGAGCATCAAATTTCATAGTAGAGAAATCATCAAAGGAAAAGAGTTAAGTGGATGCTACCACATGTCCTTGCCCATGTTAGTGGAGTGTGACAAGTTTCTGCATCTGAGGCTTCAGTTTTCTTCTAAGCTTTAAAGATAAGCCTCTCTCAAAATGTAGCAAAAGCTACCAAGTATCAACATATATGGGTTTCTCCTTTTGCTTCATTATTCAAAGAGAAGATTGTGGTGGGCCTGAATGAGTTGCTAAATGTAGCAGAAGCTGGCATGTGTCAGCATCTGTGAGAACCAAAAAAGGCCCTGAAAGTTTTCCAAGGTAGCTAAAGATTCTGCAAAAGTAGCCATGTGTCGATTTTCATAAAAACCTCAAAAAATTACTTCCTAAGCCTCTAAGTTAAGCGAAAAGAGTAAGCAAAAGTGACCACATGTTAACTTCTACCTAAATCTTGAAGGACCCTCTGAGTTAAGTAGATGCTGCCACATCCCATCATCAGCTCAACAGAAGCTGTCATGTGTCAACGTTTGCATTTTAAAGTGTCTCCTAAGTTTCAAATTAGCAGACTGTGACACATGTCAGAAGTAGATGCACTCTCAATTAAAGAGCCAAAGGAGTAGCAAAAAATAGCCTGAGGAATGAAGAAGAGTAGAGGGAGACAAGGTGCAGAAAGAGACAAAGCAATCCAAGTGGCAAAGGGAAGGTGATTTATTTCTAGATGATCACCAAATGGTGCAAACAGTAAATGGTGTGGCCCATCTTTTAAAGGGGACAAACCACAATCTATTTGCAAAAAAGAGGCACAGCCTGTGCTTCCACATTAATGCTTAAATGCCAAACTCAATTTTGGTGATTATACAGCATGGTTCTAGTAGGCCTCTTCTAGAAGAATGACATCAATAACAGTGACTTCCTCTTTCTGATGTTTTTAGCACACATGGGCTAGCTCATTAAAGGGTGCCAAACTCTTTTCAAAAGAAGCACCAAGTTCTCTTCCACTTGCTATATATTGTAAAAAATCTCATTTTGAGGGGGATAAACCCTCTTAGCCTTAAGGTAAAACTCTGCCCAAAACCTCTTGGGCTTGTAAGGCAGAGCTATGCCATATTTTACCTTTAATTAGGACTTAGCATTTTTTACCTCTATCTGGACTTACACTTTAAAGTATATGTCTATTTTCTTCTTTTATGTTAAGTCATTGTCTTTCATGCCTTTCATAGACCAATTACAACATGTCTAATGCATTTTGAACTCTCCTTTCTGTAAGTCTACCAGAAGTGTCCATAGGAAGAATATAGGTACCTATAAATAGGCTATCAAAGTGTGTCTCAGAACACCTTTTCTAGTTCCTTCCTCCCTATATCTCTATGAACCCCTAACTCACTAAAATAGAAGAGTTTCCCATGTTAGATGAAGTGTATGGGTGTTTCTTCCTGGTGAAAAGTGTATGTTTGGGTTGGGTGGGTTAACTTTTTTGGTGTAAAACCTTTTTTTTTTAAGACTTAGGTTTTATTTTTAGCATCTCTCTATCCCTTTTCATCCCCCCCTTTTTTTCATTTTATTTGTTAGCAGTAGGAGAAACTAGGGCCTTAAAGATACATCAGAGGGAGCTAGCCCTATTCTAGAGACTCTCCCTTCTAGCTTCACTAGTCCCACAGGTGAGAAGGGAGTTTCCATTGTTGCGTGTGGAAAGGTAGGAGCTCGGCCTCCTACCCTAGGTGTAATCCACTGCATCAACAGTTTTTGGCATGCCTGGTGGGACCAACTAGGATAAGTTGTGTCTAGAGAGTTGAAGAATTTTTGGTGTATTCTTTAGCCAACTAGACTTTGGAGGATTTTTGCATCAACACCAATGGTGACTCTGAGTTAAATCAACTGGTTAAGTAGTTCTGGTGCCATCAAGAAATAGTATTTTGGCATGTATAATTCCATCGTTCAGAGCCATGGACCTTGTTTTCCTTGGCTAGCCTAGCTATGATCCTTACCAGCCTTATGTTGATCCTTATCAAGTTTAATATGACCAATCTCAACCCTATCATAAGCTATATTAGCCTTGTGCCTAGTATTCTCAATGTGTCACTTCTCCTACTTGACCTAGTCTCTTTACCAATCAACCCGTTTCCACCTTCAAATGAGCACTGTTGGGATACGAAAAGTATGTAATAGATCTTGACACCAGAAGAGGATGTGGCCAAGATATTCCTAATCATGTCATCTGTCAGGTGAGAAATGCACTAGATCAGCTTAAGAGTGAATGGGATCCTATTAAAAAAGCCAATTGGCAAAGGCTTACAAGTGAGATGCTGGATGTGAGTGGTATGATTGCATCTTTGGAAGAGAAGCTAAGTATTTATGAGAGGTATCCTTACCAAGTCTATCAACCTACATACTCACTACCCCAAGTATCATATCAGTCATACACAACCCCTGCTTATGAGCCAAGTCAAGCCTGTCAAAGTCCTTTCCCCAATCATGTTGAGGAGAGTTTTGAAATAGTAAATCTTGTGTTTCATGCTAATCTTGATAGATAGATCAAATTGGAAAATCTTCAGATGCAGTAGTCCATTTTGGTAGCAAGGGAAGTAGAATCTAAACCCTCACTACCCTCTCACATTATGGCCCCATCACCCTAAAAGGAGATGCCCAGTCCAAATATCTTGAGCTAGAATAAAGTGGTTGAGTCATGGAATAACAAGGAGGAGAAAAACATTGTCTAAGAGTGTGAGGTACAAAATAAGGTTAGTCCTTTTCAAGTCCCTCCCACCCTTCCTCAAGAAGATTCTTGCATTTCATGGAAACCTTCATGCACTCCCCATCTCTATAATGATTCCTATGAACTCCAAGAGGTACAAAATGAGGATAATCTGGCTAAGTGGATTGAGGAATTGGAGGCTAAGATGAGACTGCTTGGAGAAAAGGAGATGGAGTTTTCAGACCTTGTAAGGGAGACTACACCAAAAGATTTTGACAAGCCTTGTGTTCCCCCTCATATTCTATATAAAACCCCCTCTTGTGTTCCAAATCCTTTCTATTAGATGTCACTTGCTCATTCTGACTCATTTGAAGCATCAATCGATCCTACCTTTAATCGTATATGCCTAGCTTTTTAGGACACCTCTTTTTAGATAGCTCTTCCTGTAAATGAGCAAACCCTCTCAAATCTTCCTCAACCTCCTCAAGTCTTTCAACATGATCTCCAAATTCCAAGCTAGAAGAAGGAACATCATGAACCAACTTAGGACCTTAAAGAGGATAAAGTTGCTTCCTGTTCACAGGAGCAAGTTTCCAATCCCAAGATCATGAGTTGGAAGCAAATAGTGGAATCTTGGGGTAGAAAGGAAGAGGAGGAGAAAGGTTTTGCTCAAAACCTTGAAGAAGATGAGGCTTCTCCTTTTCACGATGATGTTGGTGACCTGTAAGAAAGGTGCTTCTAAGAGGATATAGCCAGAAGAATTACAGAGTTGGAATCCAGAGAGAGGTTCCTTAGCCAAGGTGTGATGGATAGTTCAGACCCAATGGCACATTCCATGTCTGAACACACCCTATCTACACACCTCCAAGAGAGCTATCAAGTTGCACCTGATATTGATGAAGTGCTATGTAGTTAGAAGGAGGAGAATCATTCGATTCTAGCTCAAGGACTGCCTCCTCTTCCACATGTTTTTTCCACTTCATCCCTTCTCGAGGAGGAACCTGTTCTGCAAGAGGTGAGTGAGGAATAGAAGATCTAATCTATAGTTTCCCAAGAGGCTATCATGAGTGAAAATGAAGAAAAAATCATCATTGATGCTCTTTGTGAAGACCTCATCAACAATGGAAAAGACTCAAGTCACGCATACATGTAGATGTTCTAGCAATATGAGGAGGAACATAAGCATGGTGAGCTATCTCCCCCTTTATATGATGAACTTCCTTGTTGTTTTAATAAGGAGGATGACTATGCTAAGGAGCCTGAGTTAGAGGAGGATCAGGAGAATATCTTTGAACATCTAGATATCTTGATCTTTGAGGAGGAAAAGGAGAGGTCTATCTTCCTAGAGGAAGGCCTTGAAGAAGAAAGCTTTAAACAAAGAGGTGATGTTTTATGGGATAAGCAATCATTTTGTGAGCCCATTTTAGACATCAAAATAGTCACCCTTCTTTAAGAAGGCTAAGAGGGAGTAGAGGATGAGTTTGGCAAGATCTCCAATGAAGTAGAAGGGAATGGGTCAGACCATGATGCACTGCAAGGGAGTTATACATATCGAAGGGCGTATGGTGACGAGCTAGCAGCCATTGATTTCTTGGTGAAATGCACTAGCATGAAGGACCAACATTCAACAAGATTCTAGGAACAAACTATGTATATGTTGGAAGCATGTTCAAATATGATCCACCCGGATACCAGCCAATCTAGGTGACGAGCAAGAGGAGCAAGTCACCAAATCTTTTTTTCATTCGGCCACTTGTCTAGCACCATAAGTCTTCTTACTAGGAAGGGGACTTGAGAAGTTTTCCTTTTGATCTAGGAGTGAGGTGAACATTCCTATTTAGTTATATATAGTAGTTTACTTTCAATTTTCTTTCCTACTTTCCCTAAGTGCAGTTTACACAAGTAGTGTTTTTAGCCTTGTGTGTTTTCCTTTGTGTGTGGGGTAAAAGCTTCATGTTTGATTCTTGGATCTTTAGGGATATTTCTAACCTTTCTTCAAAGCTACATTCTAACTCCATGCCTAATATACTACAAGGCAACTGGTCTCTAAGCATAACATGCATGCTTCCCCTAGGAGTCACTAATTTGTTGACCATTTTTTGCCCAATAGGCCAAAAATCATTTCCCTTTTGTCCATGCTATTCTAGGCCATTTCTTTTTTTATTTTGCATAAGTCTAAGACTATCAATAGACTCTAAAACTCTAAATCTATAGACTCTATAGGTTTCTTGGGTTTGTACTGATTTTGCAAAGAAGTTTTTCTATAGACTCTACAGATTAGTCTTTTGGTGCACGAAGAATTAGTTCAAAGAGTGTTGGGTTTTACAAGGCTTCTTCAAGATATTTTTTGAATAGAATCACAAGAAAATTTGGCATCTTTGAACCATTGAACTAGTTCAATGCCTTGGTTCAATCGACAGGTTCATCGCTTAAGTTCAATGCCTTGGTTCAATCAGCCTTGGTTCACCACTTGGTTCAACAACTTGGTTAATCATTTGGTTCAACCACTAGGTTCAACGGATTGGTTCAACACCTTGGTTCAATCACTTGGGTTCATCATATGGTTCAATGACCTTGGTTCAATGCTCAGTTCAAAGGCTTGGCATGCAGTGTTGAACTGTTGAACTGGTTCAATGGATTGGTTCAATGGTTGGTTCAAGCAAATGGTTCAAAGGCTTGGATCAAGAAAATGGTGCATAGTGTTGGACTGTTGAACCATTTTTGGTTCAATCAGTCAGTTTAATGGCTTGTTTCAAGGGGGCGTCCTAAAGTTGAAGGGCAAGTTCCCTTTCAGATGGCATTTCTGAGTTCAAAAGCCCTTGTAGAGGGCAGGAAGCACTTCAAAGGAAAGATAGCCACAAAGAATAAGTTTTTTAGATTTTTGTTTAGTCATGAATTCTTTCAGACTTTTGTCCAAAGGAATTCCTTTGGACAAAAAGTTTGAAGAAATTCAGAAAAGGGCCGCGACACAAAACCTAAGAAAATACTCCAAAGGAAAGGAAGCAAGCGTGAGACCATTCTTGTGAACATTTTGTCTGTGGGAAAAGAGGCTGAAAGAAAAGCCCAACCAAGGAGGACAAAATTCCATGAAGTAGAAGAGCTGAAGTAAGAAGAGACCTAACAAAATTTGCCAAGGACGGTGATGCCTAGAAGCTATCAATTCTAAGAAGATAGACAAGCCGTTGGTTTTCAAGCTGTGATGGGCCCACGAGCATCAAATTTTGTAGCAGAGGAATCATCAAAAGAAAAGAGTTAAGAAGATGCTACCACATGTCCTCACCTATCTTAGTAGAGTATGAAAAGTGTCTGCATCTGAGGCTTTAGTTTTATTCTAAGCTTCAAAGATAAGCCTCCCTCAAAATGTAAGCCTCAAAAACCTCAAAAAATTACTACCTGAACCTCTAAGTTAAGCAGAAAGAGTAAGGGAAAGTGGCCACATGTCAACTTCTACCTGACTCTTAAAGGACCCTCTAAGTTAAGCAGATGTTGCCACATCCCATCATTAGCTCAACAGAAGCTGCCATGTGTCAACATCTGTGTTTCAAAGTGTTTCCTAAGTTTCAAAGTAGTGGATTATGACACATGTCAAAATCAGATGCGCTCTCAGCCAAAGAGCCAAAAGAGTAGCAAAAGATAGCCTAAGGGATGAAGAAGAGTAGAGGGAGACAAGATGTAGAAAGAGACAAAGTAGTCTAAGTGGAAAAGGGAAGGCAATTGATTGCCAGATGATCACCAAACAGTGCAAACGGTAAATAGTGTGGCCCATCTTTTAAAGGGGGACAAACTATAATCTGTTTGCAAAAAAGTGGTGTAGCCTATGATTCCACATTAAGGCTTGAATGCCAAAGTTAATTTTAGTGATTATATAGCATGGTTCTAGCAAGCATCTTCTAGAAGAATGACATCAATAACAGTGACTTCCTGTTTCTGATGTTTTTAGTGCACATGGGCCAACTCATCAAAGGGTGCCAAACTCTTTTCAAAAGAAGTGCCAAGTTCTCTTTGGCTTGTTATATATTGTAAAAAAATTCATTTCAAGGGGAATCGACCCTCTTAGCCTTAAGGTAAAACTCTACCCAAAACCTCTCAGGCTTGTAAGGTAGAGGTCTGCTAGATTTTACCTTTAATCAGGACTTAGCATTTTTTACCTCTATCTAGACTTGCACATTAAAGTATATGTCTATTTTCTTCTTTTGTGTTAAGTCATTTTCTTTCATGCTTTTCACAGACTGATTACAACATGTTCAGTGCATTGTGAAGTCTCCTTTCTATAGGTCTGCCATAAGTGTCTACAGGAAGAATATAGGTGCCTGTGAATAGGCTATAAAAGTGTGTCTCAGAACACCTTTGTTAGTTCCTTCCTCCCTATATCTCTATGGACCCTTGACTCACTGAAACAAAAGAGTTTCCCATGTTAGATGAAATGTATGGGAATTTCTTCCTGGTGAAAAGTGTATGTTCGGGCTAGGTGGGTCAACTTTTCTAGTGTATCACCTTTTCATTTTTTTAGATTTAGGTTCTATTTTCAGCATCTCTCTCTCTCCCTTTTCATCCCCCCCTTTTTTTCATTTTATTTGTTAGTAGTAGGATAAACTAGGGCCTAAAAGATACATTAGAGGGAGCTAGCCCTCATCTAGAGACTCTCCCCTCCAACTTCGCTAGTCCCACAGGTGAGAGGGGAATTTCCATTGTTGCATGTGGAAAGGCAGGATCTCGGCCTCCTACCCCAGGTGCAATCCACTGTGTCAACAGTTCCTTTACACAAAAATAGAATATGAAGTATAATGAGGACATAAATTCATCCCAAGATCCTTTACATAGGAATATAAAGAAAACATACTAAAGGCAATTGTGAGGGCACAAAGTCTCTCCACAGTTGGCTTCATGACACCTTTCTGATTATTTTCACTAATTCTACTTATTCAATTAAATGGACAAAAAATGTATTAAGGAAACAGACATAAGAACAATTTCCCCAATAACCAAACTATTCTAGCACAAAGTCTAAAAAGTCACTCATTTTCTTATTCAAATAATGAATTATGATCAACAATCTGAGCTCAAAGTCTTAGTAATGCCTTTCAATTTGAGCAAAGTTTTGTTTTTGATAACAAAGAGAGATATATTGAAACAATAAGAGAGAGTCCAATATATAGTGCTCCAAGAAAGACTTGGGTGCTTTGTTTCACAAAAATGGCTTACAATGCATTTAATGTCTTTAATGCATTTTAACTTCTATCCATGGGCTATGCTGGAATCAACCACCAATTTTTAATATGGGTTGCTTGATGTGTTTCCTTATGTGTGCACAATTGTTCACTCTACTCAATGCAAAAAAACAAGCCATGCCATTGAATATTTGTGCTCTTCGATGTCCACCTAGTGGAGTACTTTACCTTCTAGAAACATATCCCATGCATGGATATTTTTGATCTATCTCCATCATTCCCCCTTTACTTGTTATATTTTGTCCTTATCTATGTGATCTAAGCCCTCAGGCTATCTCTTTATCCTACCACTAAATTTGTTCACAAGGTTTGTGCTTAAGCCTACAAGGATCAATAGTTATTTCATTGCTACAAATTTGACATCTTTGAGTTTGTCATCATTTGAAAGCAAATGGCTAGTTGATTTCCCTAAATTTGACGGTTGTGAGCCCATCATCCTCCTTAGCCATTCCTTCATGTCTTTCTCACGTTCTCTGGTCGCTTTCCACTAATATCAACAAGTGATATGTGGCACCTTCTGCTATGAAATAGGTGAAGACACATGGTAGCATCTGCTTAACTTATAGAGGATTTAGGTGCCTTCTGAGAGTTCTATAAAAGATAACACGTGGCAGCTTCTGCTGAGTTCATAGAAAAATTGTAGAAACATTCAGGACCCTTTTGGATCCATGTGGATGCAGACACTTATCGTGCTTCACTTGACCTTAGCACCTCACCCAGGGCCCACCACAGTCCCTACGAAACAAAAGGAAGAAACTATGGTTGTTGACACATGGCAGCTTCCGCTGAGTTATAACAAAACACATGGCAACTTTGAAACTTATTAGAAATTGTGTCCCGGTAGGCAATATGGGGCAGCTTTTGCTTCAACTTTATAAGGGACATGTGGTAACTTCCATTGCACTTTGAGGTTTGATCTTTCTCATGAGGAACTTTCCTTTTGGGGTCTTGATAAATGTTCCACTTTCCTTGGCGAGAGCCTCTTGAAAGGGTACCTACCCTTCAAGCAATCTTGGGATGGCCTTCAGGCTTTAATTTTCTTGGTGAGATTTTGCTCCTTCGGTGGACTTTTATCACTCTTTTCCTTTACACAAAAAGTTTGAAGGAATTCCTTCAGACAATTTGTCTGAAGGAAATCTTCCTTTACTTTGCCTTAGTCAATTTTCCACTAGGTTCTTGCTTTTGGGCTTTCTTCCTAGGTGAATTCCTTTAGACAAAAAGTATGAAGGATTTTTGCCTTAACCATTTTGCCACATTCTTTTCTTGAAAGAGAAATGTGCCCTCCGTAAGGACTTGTTCAATCCCAAAACTATCCTTCGAGCTTTTACAACGGTCTATCTGCTCCTCACCTACCCTCCATAAGGGTTGTTTGTCCTTGGTTCATTTCCCTCCACAAGGGCACTTAGCTTGGTTCACTACCCTTTGCAAGGGTATTTAGCTTGGTTCACTACCCTCCTCAAGGTTATTTTTTCCTTTGGCTTTGGGGTATCCCTTTGAACCTAATGATTGAATCGACCGATTGAACCAACTTTGGTTCAATGATTCAACGGTTCAATCTTGCATTTGAAGCCATCTTTTTTTCTAAGTCTTTTGATTGATCCCATTGAACCATTGAACCCGTTGAACCTTGTTGGTTCAAGGTTCAATGGTTCAATGGTTTAATCACTTTCTTGTGTTCCACTCACTCACTTGACTACTTGAACCAAATGCTTTGAGCTAAACCAAATTGAACCATATGCTTTGAACCAAATGGCATTGAACTAAACACTTTGAACCTTTTGAACCATTAAACCCATTAAAACTTTGAACTAAATTGGTTCAATTGTTCAACGGTTCAATAGTTCAAGCCTTCTTCTCTTTGATAAGTATTTTGAAGCCGTTGAACCTTGGAGTGGTTGAACTTTGAATCTTGACAAATGCGCTTAACCCTTGCTAATGATGTTGAACCTTTGAACCCATTAAACCTGTTGAACCAAAATTGTTCAAGGTTCAATGGTTCAATGGGTCAAACACTATATAGAAACTTGATGATGAATTCTTTTGGTTGAACCAAGGCATTGAACCAATCCTGAAAATGATTAAGTTTTGGAAACTTGTTCTTTTGATTGAATTCTCCTATAGAAGCCTTTGAACCTATTGAATCTACTGATTTCAAGAATTTTGAGTCCATAGAAACATATCTATAGAGCTCATAGATTTAAGCCTGTGGAGTCCATAGAAATGAGTCCGTACATTCCTTCCTATGAAGTCCGTAGAACTAAGTCCATAAATTTAAGCCTTCAGATTCCATAGATTTAAGCCTACATAGTCCTTAGAATTGAGTCCATAAAATTTTTAAAAAGCTTGAAAAATGGAGAATTTGAATGCCCAAAATAATTTTTGAGAAGGGTAGAGAGGATTTTGGTCTCTAGGACCAAAATAGTTCAAATGTTGTCCCAAAAATGAATGACATTTTTCAAGTACAAAAAAAACTATCTTAAAATTTGGCATCATCTAATTTTATTGTGATTTAGAAGATGAATTAGGCCCTCCTCCCATATGCACTAATGTAGGAGTTAAAATAGGTCCTTTATCGGTTCCTTGAAATTATTTAATGGTCCTTTTCTTTGATCTAGTGTTGGCAGCCACACTAGCATTTCGATTGCTTGTATTCCCCATGTAATTAATGGCACAAAAAACACCCTCCAAATGAGTCATGAGAATGGAATTAGACTAAACCTATCTACTCAAAATGTTGTCCCAAAAATGAATGACATTTTTCAAGTACAAAAAAAACTATCTTAAAATTTGGCATCATCTAATTTTATTGTGATTTAGAAGATGAATTAGGCCCTCCTCCCATATGCAGTAATGTAGGAGTTAAAATAGGTCCTTTATCGATTCCTTGAAATTATTTAATGGTCCTTTTCTTTGATCTAGTGTTGGCAGCCACACTAGCATTTCGATTGCTTGTATTCCCCATGTAATTAATGGCACAAAAATCACCCTCCAAATGAGTCATGAGAATGGAATTAGACTAAACCTATCTACTCTCCATCTTTTATTTTTTTGGCATCTCAAAATTTAAAAATTGATATGTTTGATCAACTTGGGTAATCATGCCTTGATTTTGCATCTCATTATCATAAACAACATGTTCTTGACCTTGCTCAAAAGAAAGGTAGTTGGCTTGTTCCTAGACCAAATTATTTTGAGTGGGGAAAAGGGTTTGGAGGATGAGGGAGAATTAGCATTATAACTTTGATATGTTTTGGCATGGGTGATTGGCCTTGTACCTGATTATTGCCTTGAAAAGGAGTTTGTTTGTTTATCCAAACTAGTTATAAGACTAATAAGGCCTATATATTTGGGATTGTCAACTTTTGAAAGTAATCAATTCAATAGTAAAATTTTGAAGTAGTATTTTAACTTCATGAATTTCATTTTTAGGGGCAATGACAATTTTTTATTGACCAGGAAAAGGAGCTAAAGTGGGTAATGTACTTTGAGTAGGAGAGTGTAAATTAGGGAAAAGTGGCATTGGAGGTCTAAGAACTATCTTTCCCACTTGGATAAGATAATTCTTAGCATTTATGGCTATTTAATATGTAGCAGGAAATGTGTTTCCACCCATAGATTTAATTATCATGACAATGTCACTATTCATAGCTTTCAAATAGTATAAAAATTCACAAATTGGGGTAGATCTCATAAGGGTTGGGATTTTATCCATAGTATTTTTAAACCTAGTATTAAAATATTGCATGAATTCATGAGGTTCCCTCTTGATTGTGGTTAATTTCTCATCAAGAGATAGGTGATCACTTTTTTCCCCAAACCTATTAGTCAACAAATCCCCCAACTCATCCCATGAGTGAATATAATTTACAAGTAGGGTCCCATACCAATCCAAAACTTTTCATTTGAAAGACAAGGCCAAAAACCTAATGGATACATTTTATTGAGTGATGTTATGGATATTAAAAAAGTTTTTTATATTTTTGATATGATCAATGGTAGTAATTAGGCCATCTCCACTAAAATATGGGAAACTTTTGAGGGCAGCTCCTCGACTGTGATCACATTGGGCAAGATGTAAGGGAGATACCCCAGTGAAAGGCACAAAAGGTTGTCTTTTATCCATGTTATAATGATTACTATGGGTGATAAGGATGGAATTTAACACATGATTAAAAGCTTTAAACATAAAATCTCTTTTGTAAGGATGAGTGTTGACAAACCTAAATCTTTTGGTGAAATATGGAGGTAGTTCCACAAATTTGAAGGGTACACCTTTAACAGCAGGCCTAGTGTTCACCTTTAGCATGTAAAATAGGATTGGTCATCAACCAAAGACTTGAATTCTTTAATGAAGTCACCAAGTCCTGAATGTAGATATTTCTTTCTCTTCATTAATGCCAAGACCAGCACCAATATTGAACAATCTTGTAGTACTTAGAGGTCCCATCAGGCGTGCCAAAAACTATTAGCAATTGGATTTGCACTCTTGAAGAGATGCTCAGTTCTCCTCATCCAAGTGGTAAAATGGAATAATCTCTCTTATTGTGGGTGATAATTTCATTGAGTTGAAACTCTAGATTAAGGCTAGCTCCCCTTGATACACCTTTAAATCTCTCTCTAATTTATCAATTGTATATAAAAAGGGAAAGGAAAAAAACTAAGAAAACAAAATAGTGATGCACCAATGAATAATGTCCTCCTAATTTGATTGAAAATACATTACTTAAAGACCAACAAATCTTCTTTCACATAAAACCCACAACTCCTTTTTACTTATCACATTAGTGTTTCACATGTTAAATTCAACAAGGCACTCAACATCCAAGAGAGTAATAAATAATTACAAAAAGGAGTATTGTATTAAACCACTTATAAAATGTCTATACGCTTAAGAAGGAATACTAACAAGGACATGCAATAATACTCTTTTTGTACACTTGGTAGGTAATCAAGGATAACAAGTTAGGAAAGATAAACTCTCATTAAACAAGAACAACACAATTTAAATTGATACACAATAGTGTAGTATGTGAGTGGTAAAAATTTGTATTATTTCTTCAAGATTTCTTGAAGTATAAATATGGCTAGCATTTCACCATAAGTAGTGGAGGCTACAAAAATGAGCCAAGAGGATGCATATATATAGCCTTGAGAGATAGAGAAATACAAAGAAATTCAAGGGTCACTGAGACATGTGTCATCTTGAAGGGATTAGTTACACTTGCATGGGAGAGAAGTACGTGAGGTATGCCATGTCACCAAATGGATCAGTTATAATGACTTACAACTGAACCAAAGCCTTAGTTATAATTATATCAGCTATAGTTGAATAAGTTACAACTTAAACAAAATGCCTCAGTTATAATTACCACTTGTTACCTCTTATTTTTGCCTTCTGATTCCCACCAAGTATTTCCTTTTAAACTCCAATAGCTAGTTTTTGTAGTGTAAAATTGACATTATACAAGCTATCACCTTTTATGTATTTCTTTAGACTTTTATTTTCTCAAACTTTTTGTCTCGACACTTTCTCAAAAGAATTTGTCCAGGTCTTTTATTTTTTTCTTTCAGTTTTTCACTTGTTCCTTTATGCCTCAAATAATTTCCATGGACAAAATGTCTAAAAGAATTAGTCCTTGGAACCTTTTCAAGTTTCCCAAAAGAATTTCTTGAATAATTTTTCTGAAGGAATTCCTTTGGGATTTATATTTAGCCCTTTTTGGTTATTTGAAATGACCATTTAAAGAAATGAAAAAGACACCTTTTGAAAGGAAACATACCCTTTGGCTTCTTGCAAGTGACCCTTCAAAAAAAATATAAGTGTCTCTTTAAAAATGAAAATACCATTTGTATCTTTGAAATGGTCCACTCCCCATAAAAACAATCTTTTAGGTTTTTAAAAATGCCCCTTAAGGAAAGTTGAAATGCCCTTCCAGGAATTTATAACCTACCCTTCGAAAAAGTTGAAGTGCCTTTCAAAAAAATTATAAGTGACCATTTAGGAAATTGAAGATGCCCTTTTATTGTGAGTTTCCCTTTAGAAAACCTATTATGGACCTTCATAAAATTTGTTTCAGATAAAATGTCTGAAACAATTCTTTCATTCATATTTTTTGAAAAAATCCCTTCGAAAAGGTGAGTGTCCTTTGGAAGAAATGCAAGTGTCCACTTTCTAAAGAATGTATCCTTTGAAAAAATAAAAGTACCCTTAAGAGAATTTTTAAAGTACCTTTCAATAAATTGAAGTGGACCATTTATTGTGAGAAAGATACCCTTCGATAAAGTTGAACATACCCCTTAGAAAAGTTGCTTCAGGCAATTCTTTTGAAAGAATTATGTTGAGTGAAAAGCCTAAAATAAATACACTTAAGGAAAAAAGACTCGAATAAAAAGTCTAAAAGAATTCAACAAAGGCTTAGAATAAAAGACTAAAGAACAAATCTTTCAAAAATAAAACACTTGGGTTTTTTATGTAAATGACTTTAGGCTTTGTATAAGAACACTTCTTTTAAATGAAACCTGCATACTAGACTTGGACAAAGGTATAGACTTATACATTTTTTGCAAAAAAGGGGTGCCCAATTTTGGCCTGAAGGGAAAAAATTTGGTCAAAAGTAAAAATTCATACCGTATGATCTACTATTTGTCAAGGGTGAGTAGTAGAGGTGGGATGGGAGCAAAGATAATCAACTAGTCTATGTGGAGGTGGAATAAAAGGAGTCTTTTGAGTCCTCTTTCATTGAGTAGTAACCGGAGGTAACTCAAAATGAGCCATCTAAAAATGATACTCATAATAATGAGACACACAAGGAGGACCAATGTGTAAAATAAGCCCATCTCTGACATGATCCATCAGAGGAGTGACATACATGTGTACATTTTTACTAATGGATGGTATTAAGTATGCTAACCAAACCAAAATAATTTGTACCATAACGTATAAAATGTCATATGTCATGGTAATCATGATGATATGTTGCAAATTAAAAATTAAGTAGATGTTGTAAAAGAGAATGGAAAACCCTATTGGTGCACTAGGGTTCTAAAAATATGTGTTTGAAGTAATTGAGTTCACCAAATATTTTAACCTTTTAGGACTTACCAATGTGTAAATACTATGTGTTAAAGAGATAAATAGACTAAATCAAGGAAATAATATGCAATAAATACAACCATTGATTTAATATAGAATTGACTAGCTTTGACTTTTATAAAAATAGTAATAAATAGTAAAAGTAAGAACTTAGCTAGAATATAACTGAGACAGATGATTTGGGTGTCAAAAACTAAGGTGGAAGCTAGTTTGAGTGTCACAAGCAGGATATTGGTGTCAAAACCCCTCTTGGAAGTATCACCATTATTGGAAATGTGGTGGTAATGTCCTAATATTAGTGATAGTGTCTTTTGTACAAGACTATCCCAAGCTTCTCGGTGTACCTACATATGGATCTTTGATGTATGTTTCTACATGCACAAGTCCTTAAACCCTTTGTATTTCTTATAATTATTGAATTTTTAGCAAACACTAATCCTCCATGTATTTAGGGAATCTAATTGATATGAGAAAAAAAGTGTATTTATTAGTAGGGTAGGCTAGACATCCTCAACACCCCATTATGATGAGAGTTTTCTACATACTAATACTCTGAGGAGGGATCAAGCCCTATTTATTTCTCCCTACTTAAGTGTTGGTGAAAATACAAGTGAAACTAGTATGATAGTGGGTACTTGAGATTGAAAATATGGGTAGTCTATGTGTAGTCATATAAAATGTCCAAATTGGTATTTTGAGTGTGGATTTTGACACCTTATCCATAGTTTCTTTTCACATGCTCTTATGACCCTTTTAGACACCTTTCCGCTCATTACCAGCCATTGAAAACTTTTTGAATGGCCATTCCACCTTAGACAAGCTAATTTTTCCTAGGCCAATCTTATTCCCCCACATCTTGATCCTGTAGGATAGGAATGCCATACTTTGACTATAGTGCCAGACCCTAGGGTGTCCCATTTCTGTCACTCTTGTCCCTTTGTAATTTGAACCTTAATGGTTGTTTTCATCTGGTTCATATCCTTCATTATATCATCCTAGCATGAATAAATCTAACCCATGACCAATAGTTCCCTATAAAATCCCATCTAAAGCTCATTTATAAAGAGGGGAACAAATCTTACAAAATAAGAAAAATAAAAATAAATCATTAAAGAAAACTTCCTTATTCTCTGTGTATAGTCACCCAACATAGCTACAAACACACTCAAATCTGCATACTAGTCCCTATCCACCTTAAACACTCTCAGTTTGGAATTTTTGCATCCACATCATACTATTACACAATGAAAATTAGGTGGGATAACTAAATAAGGCTTGATCCCTCTTCATAGTATTGGTATGTAGGCAAGATGCCCACATAAGGGCTGTAGATTACACTTTTAGTGCATTTTACATCCTAACCCCCCCTTTCCTCAAGTAGTTCAAATATTATTTTATCAATCATGATGGAGGGTTAGGGTTTTAAATATTAAATCTGCTTTACAACAAGTTGAATAGAGAATCAGTACTCAAAAATTGTTAGGTAGGATCACACAAGAACATTACAAAAACCTAGAATGTTTTAGGTCTCTGTGACTAGTTTGGACAAGAATAATAAGAGTGGACAATAGTGCTTAACCTTAAAGTGTCCTATTTTTGGCACTATTGTCCTTTCATTAAATGAAAGATAGATTTAGGTTGATGACACTGTCCTAGTATTTCACATCTTGTTTTATCCTCTCTCTCTGTTGTCTTAGTCTAGTTTCAAGCTAAGTTATATTTCTCCTTATTTATTATTATTTTTAGAAATTTAAAAAAGATAGATAAACTATACAAATTAGAACTGTAATTATTGAAATATTCTTAATTGATTTGTTAATCCAGACTCTTAACTAAAATAGGAAGAAAACTCTATTATTCCCAAAATAGTTAAATCATTTGTTAAACTTGGCTTACTTCATTTGCACACAAAAACCCTAGAAACCCTTGGTAAAATTCATTATTGGTTTTTTCCAGTAAGTTTTTGATTTTTTTGACATATTTAAATTATAATTTCACATTTAATTTTTAAAATTTACAATAGTAATTTTAAAAATGTATTTCCTTCAAACCCTAGTTGAATTTACTAGGTCCCTATGCTCTTGATGCTCACCTTACATCTAAATCAAATCTCACATAAAATCAAAAATAGATCTTACTTATTTTAAAACATTTCTTACAAATAATAAGGATCCATACTCAGTCCTATCATGTATATAGATGATGAAGTTTATTATATGTTAATGTAAAGCTTCATTCTTTTCCTTTCATGATTAATTTTTATAATATGGGATGATATTAATAAATTCATTACTAAATATGTTAAGATACCTCTTGCCTCACCTTCCTTGGAGCCACTATCACGTGTTGAGTTATGTTTTATGGTCCATTTGACTCTCCCCCAGATCACTACCCATTAATAGAGATCCTATTTAACACCCTTTATCCCTTCACTGCCATAACCTATCAATTATATTTGCTTTCCTCCCATAAATACTACTAGTCTTATATGATTATTAGATAATATGATTAGAGTTGTTACTTGATGGGATGCCATACCTCCCACACTAATTCAAGAACCCCGCTAGCCTCCTATTCATTTCCAACCCAATCCCAACCCATTTTTGTAGGTAGATCCTCAAAAGTCATATGATATAACTAATCAGTTGAGAAACACACTAGCTAAGATTTCCATGTTAGCACTACTCTAGAAAGTGAATGTGTTCAAGGACATTCTTTACTAAGCACTCACCCAAACTTCTATGCCCATTGATTTAGAGCCTTCTTATTTTGCATTAGTAGTAAAAACATTAAAAACTATAGAAGATGTTATTTATTTTGATCATGAGGAAATGCCTTCTCAGATAGTTATTGATCAAACTTCATTACTGTTCATACAAGCTCAAGTTAAAACTAGTGTAGTTAAGAGAGTTATAGTTCATAGTGGTTCTAAACTTAATGTATGTAATATTACATTTTTAATGACCATAGTCATAGATATGGAATCCATGTATAAGTAATATAAGAACATTATAGGGTTTGATGATATACCAAAATAGACATTAGGCACCATTTCTTTGGATATCATGTAGGGCCCAAAACCCTCTACACAGTTCCAAGTTATGTCAAGACCTCTTCATTATAACATTTTACTTGGATGACCTTGGATACATGCTATGGGGGTAATTCCTTCTACTCTTCATCGATGTGTTAATTTTCTCCATGAAGGATACCTATACACATGCCCAAAATATAACCAGTCATTTAAATATTATAGAATTACAGAGTCATCTCTAACTATTTTTCTAGATAGGACACCTCATATCATAGTTTAGTCACCACCTCATTGCATTTCTCTTGACCAGATACACATATATGAGATAGGAGAGACTATCACATCTCATTATTTTCCACTTACATATATTTACTTAACTCTAAATACTCAAATAGTTATAACAACTTTGACCATTCCTATTATTCCATCAGTTATAGTTATTACACTTGTTACAATTACACAATCATTGATAATTATTCTAGTAGTGCCAATTGATTCTATAGATAGAGTTCTTTAGGCAATCATAGTAATTCCATCAATTACAGATACTCTCACTACATTATCATCTTTTTCTACTACAGTTGATGAGACTCCCATATCATAGTTACCCCTTATGGTAAATTCTAAGTTACCATATGGCCATGATGTTGATAAAGATTCCCAAGCTACTTTAGATGATGATATGACACCCACACTCATAGATGACTATGTATGTGGATTGAGATTTACACCAGTTGGCCAAAAATAGTAATGAGATGAATCCAAAGCCTATATCATACATCATGCATCATTCTTAGCATCTTGTACTACACTCTCAAGATATACTACACATTTTCAGCCATAGATAGATCACTTGGAAAATATAGTTCACATGGTTACATATATGGATATAGAGCTAGTCATTCAAATTTAGGTAGGCATGACACAAAATAAACTAAATATTATGCTATAGATGTTACTTGATCATGTATTAATCACATTACCTATAGTATGACATAGATCTATTATCAAGTTATCATGTCAGATTATTGCCCATTTTGTCTCTTTCATAGAATCATAAGACATGATACAAAATCATGTATAGATTTACACCAAAGATTGGATAAACTATAGGTTTAAGGTATTATTTTGATTACATCACCATCAACACTAGCTCCACTACTTCCACTAAGGCCATATAATACCAGACATAAATGCCCTATACAAGAACCAAAACCTTCACCAATAGAGCCACCCTCAATTCACCTTTGGCAGGATGACACCACTATGACTGATAGATCTTCAACTACACAAAGATCATATCTCTTACTGAAACTTGAGGAGATATCCACCATGCATAGAAAGTCTACAACATATGATGATACTTATGATGATGATCTTGAGGCATTTGATGATGTTTATGATACCTTCCTCCATCTCCATCCCCAATGGGTTCCATCCTTAAACCCTTTACCCCTATATCTTAGTCTTTCATGTCATTGTGTACATATTAAATTACTCATCTCATCATACATAGTTTCTTTTAGATTATTTGTACATTAATTTGTTATCTTTTATTTTACATATTTTTTTATGATTGATTGTACATAGATTATTTTTTAAAAATACCAAAAAAAATATAACATGTCAAAATATTAAAACATTCACATAACTCAAAATAAAATATAAAACATTTCAATTATTTGCATTATCCATTCTTTACATTTCTACTACCATCATAGACTTACATTTTATTATTCTATACTATTGTTTGTTGATTTATCTACATTACCATGCTTCACTTCATCCTCTTTAAGTGTGTGCAGTGACACCCATATCCTTGATTGCTTCACTCTACCCATTGAGGGGGAATCCTACTTCATACATTCAAGCCATACATCAATATATCTACCCATTGGGGGCATCTTCTACATGACTACACCATCTAGGTTATGTCATTCCTATACCACACACTCTAGTTATCATGTTGATGTACATTAATTACTAAGCTTACATAGATTATTCTATCGACACTCACTAGTATATAACACATGTATTTATTAGCATCTACCTAGTCCTATATTCCATGTTTTACATAATTTCACTTCTTGTATTGATTAGTTAGATACGATAATATTTTCATATTTTACATGATTTCCTTTATTAATTTTAGTATCTATATGTGATTGTGTTTCTCATTTCCTATTTTGTACTCTTGTGTGTAAATTCAAACATTTGTTAATGTCCTTTGCTTATACTGTTATATGTGCTTATGGCCCTTATGCCAACTTTTCTTGTACTCTTGTGTGTGCCTTAGGACATTTTCCAATGTCCTTTGCTTGTTTTCAATTGTATTTTTATGTGGGAATTTAAACATTCCTTGTATGCTTGCTTTTCTAGTTTGAGTGGCAAGTGCACATGTCCCTTTTTTGTTTGGTACCTTGGCCACTTTTGTGTGTTTCTTTCTTCTTTCCTTGTGTGCTTATTGATTTTTTACTTATCACTTATTTTTAATTCCATGATCCACATCATGCATTATCTTTCTTTCTTGGATGTGATGATGGACATCATGATCCATCCTTCCTTGACAACTAACAACTAACCATATTTCCACTTCACATTTAGTATACTACACATGCTATTACATTGTTACATCTATCTACGCATACCCCTATTGATCTAAAAGTCTCTAATACAAAATATGTTTTATCTTGAGACATTTTTTTGATTATCATTACTATATCATATATTTCACAACATAAAACACTTGTAGGGATCTTTCTTCTGAGGGTAGCCATTGTAGGGTCTTCATTCCTACCCTCAAAAGAGGGGGCAACAAATAGGATTTTGTATCAAATATTAGAACCTTCTACCAATCAAATATTAGTTTTTAAAACACTTAGAAGAACATTGAAAATTTAAACAAGGTAGAGCAAACCAGAAAGATAGTGATGAATAAAGAAAAGAGATAAAAAATAGTAAAGGATAAGAGTGACATTCTTAGACTATAGTGTTAGACAATAAAGTGTCATATTTTTAGTGTTTCTATCTAAATAATAAAAAACTCAAATTTTCTATAAATAGACAAAAAGGTAAGATCAATTATAGTATTATCAGTTATAGTTTAGTTTAGATTGCACAATTTTAGTATAAATTTACTTAGAATATCTAGATATAGGGGGAATAATGCATGACATGATGGCTCTCACTTCTAGTTTTATATTGGGTAGCTAGTACAACTTCCATATTAAAATCCATGTTATAGACACCAATGATTAGGGGTAATGTGCATGACACATTTGCCTTCTTTTCTTTCCAAGTTCAGTATATTTCTCAGGTATTCTCAATAGTTTCATGCCTTATTCCATCTATAGGTGGTTGGCATCATTTTGGAATAGCTTTCATATATTCCTAGTTCTTAGTTTAAAGTGACTTTCATACAAGCCTAATCTCCACCTTTCAGAGTGGACAATAATGTCCTAGTTATCATCACACGTTCATCTATACATGCGACATTACAAAGCATTCACAGGATTCAAGATCTATCTCACACGATACACATTCATATCAATATTAATTCATTGCTTCACTTAGTAGGCAAAGATGGATCCAAAGGACTAGTTAGCCTTTGTATTCTTGATCCACCTACTCATAGGGATTGAACATAGTCTAGACATTGATTAACACATGCATGATCACATACCTTTACTCAATGGGTGATGATTGAGCCAAAGGGCCAACCTTTTTATTATTAATCCAATCTCAAGGAATTGAGCACTTAGCTCCATTAATAATAATGTTTTTGGTATAACACATACCTAATATTACTCAACATCACTCAGAATGACTTAACATCACTCAACATCAATCAACATCATACATCTTCATGGGCTTCATCCTTATAAGTAAGTTCAAGTACACTTTCTACTTTTACTTTATCCTAGTATTTTGATTTATTACATCACTAGAATAAAGAGAGGGAAAATTAGTCATATAAAATATCCAAATTGGTATTTTGAGTGTGGCTTGTGACATCTTATCCATATCTCCTTTTTGTATGCTCTTGTGACCCTTCTAGACACCTTTTTGCTCATTACCAGCCATTGAAAACCTTCTGAATGGTTATTAGACCTTAGCCAATCTACTTTTCCTAGACCAATCTTATTCCCCTAGGTATCGAGCCTAGAGGATAAGAGAACCATACTTGGACTATAATGTTGAACCCTAGGGTGTCTCATTTTTGATGCTCCTATCCCTTAGCAATTTGAGCCTCAATGGTCATTTTCATTTGGTTCCTATCCTTGATTATGTTGACCTAGCATGAATACATCTAACCAATGCCCAATAGTTCCCTATAAAATCCCATACAATGTTCATTTACAAAGGGGGGACAAATCTTATAAATCAATTAGTAATACAAACAAATCATTAAGGCAAACTTACCTATTATCTACATACAATCACCCAAAATAACTACAAACACACTCAAATCCTCATACCAATTCCTAGCCACCTTAAGCACTCTCAATTTGGTATTTTTGCATTTGCATCCCACTATTTAAAAAATCACATTATGTGGGAGAACTACATATAGATTGATCCCTTTTTAGAGTATTATTATGTAGGTAGCGTGCCCACATAAGGGGTGTAGATTACATGTTCAAAACATTTTACACACTAACCTCCCTTTCCTCAAGTGGTTCAAACATTGTTTTATTAAGCATGATGGAGGATTAGGGTTTTGAAGATTAAATCAGATCTACAAAAAGTTCTATAGTGAATCAACACTTAAGATTTCTTAGGTAGGCTCACACAAGAATAACACAAAAATCTAGAAAGTTTAAGGTCTCTATGACCAATTTGGACAACACAATAGTGGACAATAGTGTCAAGCCCCAAAGTGTCCTATTTTATCAATCCTATCATTTTTCCAAATGAAATATAGATTTAGGTTGATGATACTATTCCAATCCTCCACAACTAGTTTCAACCTTTGTCTTAGCTGTCTCAATCTAGTTTCAAGATAAGTTATATTTCTCCTTATTTATTGCTATTTTTAGAAAGGTAAAAAATAAAGATAAACTATACAAATTAGGACTATAATTATTTTATTATTATTTACTAATTTTTTAATCAAGACCCTTAAATAAAATAGGAATAAAACTCCATTATTCCAAAAATAATTAAATCACTAAGCTTAGGACTATTATATATGGTAGTATGAAAAATTAGGGTAGAATGGGGATTGATAACCTTGATTGTGCGTAACTTATTTTGAGTTTGAATGTGTCTTTTGCATCTTATTTCCATCTAATGGATAAAAGGCTAAAATTCATGTATTTATACTATTATACTGCTTGTGTAGGTGTAAAAAGAGGTCTAGGCCAACCCTATGAGGTTCTAGTTTTGAAATTATATCCATTTGGGGAAAAGAGAGTGAAATGACATTAGCACCATTTTTTGGACACTAGTTCCATGTGGCACTAGTTTCCTTATTATGGTTCTAGTGTCAAAGTGGTAGAACACTAGGCATGAAGGCTCAAGATCAAGAAATAAAAGTTTGTAACTACTTTAGGGATGACTAGTGATGCATATGTCCCACACAAAGGTTGGATAAGTATGATAATAGGCTTTATGATATGTATAGGTCTAAGCTAGGGATATGTAGTCTCAATTATCACTATTATCACTCAAATACCACTTTTGGCTAATTATAATAACAAAACTAGTTGGTAAGGGGTGTAAAGATATCTCAGGTGTAAGAGGGTTATGCAACACATCTTGAAAATCAAAAGCATGATGAAACTTTAAATCTTTTTGCTCAATGTTTGTAACCTTGTCCTCCAATTTATTTTTAACTTGGAGTGTTTAAATTGTAGATCCTTTAGGATATATATTATCAAGTTGATTAGTCACCAATTGATATGTACACTTAGTTTGAGTAGTATTGTACATTAAAACTAGTATTTGAATTGAAAAAATTTGTAATTCCATGGTAAATGTAAGAGTAGTGTTTTTAGGAAATAAAAATTTAGACATATAATCCATGCCCCTATTAGAAGTATAAATTGGTAATATTCTCAATGGGAGGGTTGCTAGTATATGGGGATGACCCATAACTTGAATAACATCATAAATAGATGGACCTATTTGGTCATCTATATTGTTTACTTTATTATTTTCCAATATGGTTTTTAGGATTTAATTAATATATTGAGTATTTTGACAAATCCACTCATAAATTAATGTGATAGATTACACTTTATCATGGTCTATTTTTTCATGTGCTTTAGTTTTATTGGATTCATGATTTTTATTTTCAAAATCTTAGTCTATGGTAACTCCATCATCATGTTGCTCATTCTCATCATGGGTATCATTATGGACCATGGGATTAGGTTCCTAATTCTTTTGATATATATACATGGTAAGAGGTAAAGCATAATGGGTTCAATAGTTACACCTCCCAATCTAGGGCTATGCCTAGGTTTCATGTAAAATAATATAAGTAGCAAATAAAAAAGTACCTCAATATAAAATCCTAGCTAACTAAAAACCCTAAGAATTAGAAAAAAATACATTCATACAAATTGGGTTCACCAAATATTTAACCCTAAATTGGATATGGATCCTAATATGGGTAGATAGGGTCAAGAATATAAAAATTAATAAGCACAAGGGTGATAAATAGATATATAATTGATTAATTAATTACAAAAATTTAGATAGAACATATACTAAATTTATTATGTTGATATATGTTAAAAATGGAAAGTAAAATTATGTTATATATTATGATGATAATGAAAATAAGATACTTAACTAGTTTTGATGCTAATATAGATTTGGATCTAGAATAGGTAGTAAATAGGCTAGAATAATGTCTTAGAATAGTTTCTAAATTCTAGATTAAGTGCTTATGTAGCCATAGAGACTTGTGTCAGCCTAGGATAGTTGCATCAACATTAATGTTTAGATCAAATGTAGGTGTTCAGTATAATATAACTACTAAAATAAGATGTAACCACTTGGATGCTTATAGGTTCATTCTGTCACCTTCACTCTAGGGCATTCAGATCTTGACCATAGATTTTTTCTCCTTGTCAAATGATCTAAACATTAGTTCTTCATATTTATAGTGGTTGTGGTAAACATGGGTTAGTGGGCACACAATGTTGATATACCATAAATACCCCTTTATCAATGAACATTTCTTAGGCATCCAATGCTCTGAAAAGGGACTAATATTTATGTATTTCTCCCCTATGTATTGGTTTGTGTGTAAAACATGCAATATGTGATAAGTATAATAGTGACCTAACTTGTAACTTAGAAAATATATATCTTGGGGATACTCCTTAAGTAATTCAAATATTCATATATTTTGTCCCTATGATTGATATGGAAATAGGATAAAATAGGTAATATTTTCTCACTTGAATGCTTGACAGAATGCTTTTGATAAGTTTCCTTAGTCTGTGCTAGGTATTTTTTAGGTGAGGAATGAATGAGGATTGATATTATATTTATTCCAATCCTCTTAGAGAATATATCAAATTAAATCACCTATTTCAACCATTAAAATATGTTTCACTTAAAAATTAAATGACATTATGGAAATTTACACTTGCATTAGGGTAGGACACTAGTGTTGATGCAAGCACTTGACTGGGATGCAAGTGTCCAATGAGTTGGAAAATAGGTGAATGTCCATAGCTTAAATAGGTATAAGATAAGTATGTTTTAAGAATTTTTGAAAATATATAAGGCTTGAGACATCAACATAAGACTATTTGAACTAAGAGATAGGATAAGGAGCATAAGAGAGATCATATACAAGACTTGCAGAAGTAAGAAAGGTCTAGAACTAAGAGGAATAAATAAGGTCTAAGTTTTCCAAGTGTATAAGACTAATGTGATATATATTTCATAAATATAATATACAATTTATAAATAAAATTATTAGTTAATCACTTCACATATAATTTCACATAACTTAAAACTTAATCCATAAACTAGGTACTAATAATTATTCAGAACATGGGACATATCTATTATAACAATTTTAATTATCAAGAGGGTATGTATATTTCATAATAAAAATAGATAATAGAAATTACATATTAATATATTCATATTTGACATGATTTAAATAATAATGTTAAACCCAAATTCATATAACAAACATAGTTCCATAATATAAGTTCTCACACTCATAAATCTAGCTCTCAAATAGAGTACTAGTTGTGAATAAGGCATAACAGAGTATGTCCTAGTATTTTTTATCTTTCATATTTTGTGACATATTCTCAAAAAACTAACACAACTAGATAACATATTTCCAAGTTACTCTTGGTCAATCAAATCAAAGGCACTCATTTAGAGTACAAACATTCATATCCTTACCAGCCATAATGTCAAAAAAAATAATCAACTATATACATATAAATTAAGGGGATTACATTCATACTTACTAAAATTTTGATATTACCATTGTTATATTTATAGAGGTATATTAATTTATATATTTTATAGTTATGGTATCAATCCTACCAATAGAATCAATATTAGAACATAGTTGACTTATTCACATTACAATACATAACACCCATTAGATAGTGTCATTGGCAAAGAATGTATATTGAATTCCCATTATAATAACCATATTACCATTATCAATAAGGTAAAATTAACCATCTGGTGTAAAAGTGTCTACAGTGATCATCATTCCCAATATATTCATAATATAGTCCCTAACTTCATTAAAATTCAAACTAAAAACCATTATCAATAGAGATTCCTCAATACACATAACTATTATAGGGAATATCTATTTGGGTAGGATAGGATGACCAATAAAAATTCTTTTTATCTCTATAGACTAGGATATAAATAAAGGTCACAAGAATAGATCTTGTGTATACTTGGATAATAGAGATATGGTTTTTAGGTGGTCATATATCTAGAAGAGGGAAATGCACACTCAATAGCTAGGGTATAATATTTCAAATATTATGCCTAAGATATCTAGTATGTATCTAATTATATCAATGATAAAATAATGGTAATAAAGAGGTTTGTTAAGGATATTTCATGGAGAGAAATAATGAACAAGGGTAACATAGATCTAAGATATCTGAAAACACTAAACAAATTAAGAAACAAGTGGTTCAATGGTCAACTAATGGGAGGTGTAAGTAACCTAAGGGTGTTAATGGTATTCCTAAGAACCCCATAGTTATACTAGCTTATTTGGTATAAATAAGACTTAATTAATAACAAACAACATGCATCTATTATAACCATAAGAAAATAATATCTATATACTAAGTAAATAAATGAAAGAGAATAGAAATAGATATACTTAGCTTTGGGTCGAATCTTCATCACGTCAATCTTTCCCTTGGCTCTACTAGAATTTTGAAGAGATGTTTTAGGATAAAGACCTCAAATGAAAAGAACAAGACCTAGATATCCTTAGTTGGGTGCTCTAATGACTAGGACACTTCCTTGTCATGACTCTTCCTATGGTCCTTCAAATCCTTTAAACAAGAATAGATCTCTAAGAATAGTAATTTATCCTTTAATTCCACATTTTACTACTTAATATCTAAAAAATGAGCACAAGAAAAGTAGATGAGTGTTGTGCATTTTCTAGAGTGATAATATGACCAATATATTTATGGATCTAAACCTAAAAATAATCCATAACTTTAAGTTGATAGTATCATCCAAGTTGATATAGTTGAATGGGATGTCAACTGACACATAACTATATTGGTCAAGCTAGTATAGTACAACTATCAAGGATAGAACTCATAATTGTATTGAATAAGAGGATATAGTATAGAGATAACTAAGCATGAAATAGACTTTACCAGTCTCACTATTATAGTAGGAATATACAGTCTCTTAAAAAATTAAACATAAAGTAGATGGAAAGGTAATATGAAAAGCAAATAATATAAGGTCATATTAATAGTAGTAAAGGTATGACAAAATAGTATGCAAATGTATCTCATAAAATACATTAAGCCAATATTACCCTATTCCTAGTGCACTTCTTAGAATGTTCACTTAGGTAAATTTATGCACAAAAATATCCCTTCAATATAAAATAACATTAAAGTGATAAAAGTGAAAAATATCTAGTGTATACATATGCCCCACCCAAATATCATTAGTGTCACAAATAGTTTAATGTAGTGTGGTGCATAAGGATAGATATTTAAAAACACAAAAAAGAATAGTATGAAATGTTAAAATAACTAAAATTAACATGAATGTAAATAAATAGTGATAAATATGTACCTTCACTTACCTTGCCAATTATAGAGTATATAAATTTGGACTACCCAAGATCAAGCAAACTAGTCTTAGACATAGCTCATGTCATGAAAATAAAATAAATAGTCATAAAGATTCAAATATAATAATAGACCATTATTATATTAACACTACACTAAATTATTAACATTGTACTGAGATAGGGAATAAATAATACATCAACCTCTCATAATCTAACCACGACAGGGCAATCCAAGTCAATCAGAACAATGTTAGGTAATATGAGAGTGAGGGAGAGCCTTGATTTTATAGAGTAAGAAAGGGTTCATAAATAAAAGTGTTTTTCTAAAGTCCACATTGCTATTTAAATTATACTTTAGTGTATTTTTCCATGTGTGTTGTAACTTGGAATTTAATGCATGTTTCCAAATCCAAATAGGATTTATTTTATAATAATAGAATAAGAAATCATAATAAAATTATTTATTCACTAAGTAATCTTTAAGTTTAATTGATAATTTAAATCAACATCAACCCTTAAGTGCAACTTAGGGATTGTGTATAAAATTTGAGGCTAAACTTCTAAAATGGGTCCCATTACTAAGCTTGATGAGGTACCCATGTACAATGAAAGCAAAAAATTCCTTAGGAAAAAAGGCTTGATGAGGTACCAATGTATAATGAAAGTAAAACAAATCAAGAAAAGAGATGTCTCACAAGGATCTCACCCAAAAATTAATACAACAAAATAGAATATCTATCAAAAAATAGGGAGATACACCTCAAGGATCTCATTTTAAAAACTAATACACAACACCTCCCCTATCCATCCCCCTGTGCCCCCCACCCCTGCACACCCCCCCCCCCCCCCACCGCCCCTTAATGCTGAATTAGGTTAGGTGGATGAAAATCTTGAGAAAAACATGATGGCATGAAAGTGGTAGATAATAAAAAATATCTCATCATTGGTGTTAATAAATCCATCACATCGATCCAAAAATAGCACCATAGAATTTAGTAAATTCTAAGAACATCATAATACCTCAATATAAGAACTAGTCAATCTATTAAAGAATCCATCATAAAATTAAGTTTTATTTCTTCATGAAGGAACCAATGATAAGAAATATAAACAATGTATATAAGATTTAGATAAATAATGGAAGAACCATGTTTTTAATGTCCACACAGAGTGTTAATGACACTATAATAATTTCTCATCAATCCATCCCAAATTGAACACATATGGTGGATTAGTATACCTACTAGTGATTCAATATCATGTACACAAATGGCATATGCAAGAAAATGTTTATATTAGATTTAGAATTATTATGCCTGAGTGAATCTAATTATGTGTTAGGATGGTCATGAATAACATAATAACTCTTAGGTCTCTTATGCCTGAGTGAAGAGAAAGGCCTTGTAAACCTTACTAAAAAAATTTAGATCTCATATGTTTGAGGGAAGGGTTAGGTCTCTCATGATTGATAAAATGTGTAGATGACTTAAGACTCTCTTTTATAACTAAAATATCTAATGAATGCTTAAATATTAAATATTTATGTATCTTAATGTCTTTTACAAGTGTAGATTTGATAAAACCTAATACCAATATGCTACAAAATGGTCTCGAAGAATAAGTGGAAGCACATGCTTGATAGCCAATGCCATGGCAAGAAATATAAAAAATAATCTAGATAAAAACATAATTCCCTATTTTTACTTTATAAAACCTCTACTAGAATAAACCAATTACAAAGGATATGGGAACCAAATCCAGTAGTGTGTTTCTCAAAGAATGTAAGCGTTTCAACATTATTATTTATAGAAGTGTTATTATGACAAGGAAAACTACATGTGGAGTGAGATCACAATATGACTCAATGTTTAATAGATCACAATCTAGGAGAGTATGCAATAGATGCATTCTAGAGTTATAAGTAGGTACTAAATTTGGAATAAGTGAAGTAGTTATGGGTTCTACATGATCATAGTGTTGCTATATGAGTACAACACTTACTTTCAAAGTGTGAATGAATGACTCATGTTATGCAAGTGTTATGAGGATGGCTATGTTATACGATTTGAGAGCCCTATTTTCCTCTACAAATTGAAAAATATATTATTAAAGCAAAGAAACCTTGAAGAAGATCATATCACTCTTATCTTGTAATTTATTATTTCTTACATTAGAGTGTCTGCATTAAGGCATGAATCGATTGTAAGAAAAAATAGAATGACAAGGTGATAAGAGAAGGGATTTGAATAAATTTATAGAGAATAATGCAGGCCACTAAGAAAGTGGCCTTAAAAGAGATGTGGCACAAACACAAGTGGTTCAAATGTAAATTTTCAAACAAAGGACTTTATGTGAACAGCAAGAGCACTAAAATATGTACAGGGCACAATCCTCAAGAGTGTTGTAAGTAAATGTTTACACCTCAAAATTATTATTTTTCACTTTATAAGGAGTGCAATAATAAAATATCACCTCAAACTAATTATAATGATGCAGTGTACAAATATATTCACCTTATTACAAATTGAGTTGAAAATGAGAAATAGATAAATATCAATTTTAATTATAAATATTTGTTTTAGGTTAAAAACACTGGCTTTCAAAAAAATGGCACCTTAAATAGTGTCCAAAGTGTGGATAAAATATAGTTTAAAGTTTGTTAGCATTTGACTATAAAAAAAGTCTCTCAAAATTTGAACATAGGTTAAAATTGTAAGTAAAACATAAAATAGTTAAATGTGCCTTGCAGAATAAGTCAGAACTAGCTTCAAAAAACAATAAGAATTACCTCCTAAATCTAAGTGATGCTCAAGATAAAATTGAAATGGTACATGTGTTTACAAAAATTCCCAATAGAGGGGAATGTGGGAAAATGTGAACACAAGTATGAGGACCAAAAGTGTCAAGTGGGTATGAAAATGTGACAAATGCATTGATTAGATGAAAAAAATCATTTCAAGATTTGAGCACTTCTCAAACCAAGCGCTACCTACTAGTCTTCATCAATCAACAAAGTCATTTTATGCAAAATTTAAAAAGATGAATTCAAACACTTGGCTTCACCAAAGAGAGGGTTTTACCAAATTTTAATTACCAATGCACCACAACATGCTTTAAGTGCTTACAATAAAAAATTAGAATTTTAATATTTAAAATTTAGTTAATAAATTTAAAATAAATTATAGAATTCCATGATGGAGGCTAAGTCCACAATGATGGCCTAAGGTGGGTGGAAATATTCCACAAATGTGGCTCAAGTGGACTACATTTTGAATTAAAATACACATTTATAACACAGTCATTGTAATTTAAAAATGTCAAATGATTTTATTAAAAAAATGTAATGTTTCTAATTAGACAAAGGTAGGGTTTGTAAATTAAGGGGTTGCAAGCTACAATACGAGAAGTCAAACCATTTTATTCTACATGAAACATAGCCCTTAAAGGAAAATAATGGGGTCACGACATAAAAGGGATGGTATTTATGAAATGGTAGGAATAGCTTGGAAAGGGGAAGATATACAAAAGAGGGTGGTGGAAGTTAGGGTTGGTAGGGGAGTAGAGGAGTGAGTGGGAGGATGAGATTGAATGGTTATTGGGTGGAGAACAGGATAATAGGAATAACAAGTAATGTGGGAAGGGGTTAGACAAAGCCCATAGACCAAGGGATAAGTGGAAAAACCCTAATTTTTTATTTGTTGTTATGAATTTATTTTAATATAAAAAATACAAAAACTTTCTATTTTAAATTTTAATTTTTTAAAATAAATATTTAAAAATTTAAGAAATAGTTTTTTTTAATAAAACTTTCAAAAAATAATAATAAAACAACACAAAGTTAAAAGAATATTGAATTTAAATTAAAAAAATTACCCATGGATGGTCAAAATTGATCGGCAAATTTCTTTAAATCATGGGCACAACATGGAATTTTTCCACAAAATGAAAACTTTAAAACCTAAATTAGCCACTCAAAATACATGTATATGGTTTGATTTGACCAAAAACACAAATTCCCAATTAAATTTTTATCAAGTCATAGGATTGTTGTGTATATCTTGAGTTACAGGGGTTCTATTTTTAGAAAAATGAAAGGATAAACAACCTTTCTCAAATTATATGGACACATTGAGGAGACCTGATGTTATCCAAAATGTAAAAAAAGTAAATTCTATATTATAAAACTACCACAAGGAATCCACTAGGTGAACAACTTGCAACTAACAACAAGTCACAATCAACCTAAGGGTTTTAGACCCTTATAGACAAAATAGAAGAGGTAGAATCTCCAAAAAATGAATTTAAAGTGCACATCCCTTTAAAAAATCTTAAAAATACCAAGCTATCATAGGACTTCCACTCTAATACAATATTAAAATTATGGACTAGCTAGGAAAATAGACAATACATATGCATAGTTAGAAGAAGTAAATAAATAGGTGGATATTCAAGTATTAAAGTATACAACTATTTTTGTATTAAAATTTTAATAAGACAAGGACTAAACAATATTAGATTATAATGGTGTTTTGATTAAGAGTCAACATTAATCTAGGGCTACATGTGACAAAGATGGCAATGTTGAGCAAAGGTTTGACATTTAGGGTTTTTCAGTTTGGTGGTTGAGTGATTACAAGCTTGGTGAGAGTTAGAAAGGCTATGGTAAAAACTATTGAATCATCGATAAGGCTTAATGTTTTCACAAGTAAGACTAATGGGGGATTGGTAGGGTCAATGGGTTAGTGAAGCAGCAGTGATTGTTGATATGATGTCAAATCTAGGGCCTATAATATTGTTAGCCTCTCCTAGTAAGATATCAATATGGGTAGGTGTATGAAGGATGGTGAGAGTGGGTTCTTTCATGGTAGTAGTAACATGTTTGGAGGAGGTAGAGAAACTAGGTGTGTAGCCTTTATCACAATCAAAGACTATCCCTTCAATTCAATTTCTTTTGGAGAAGAGTCACACCTCTTCAAGAAATGATCACTAATGAGAAATGGTTCATGAATAGGGGCATGCTTTAAAAAATTTACCATTTCTAGCCAACCTTGTCTACTCTACAAAAGTACATTTTTTATACTTGTTGGCCATTAATAGAGGGTTGTCTAAAAATTTATCCCTATGCAAGGGGTTTTTTCATCATGGTTTTCAATCTCATTGATGACCTAAATAATAATTACCAATATAGATTTTTGACCTAGGATCAGTTATTTATCATTATGAAGCCTTGGTTTCTATCCTTGAACCCTCTTATGTAATCACTCAACTTGTGGCCCATCATGGTTTGGATTTTGCACCTCCCCCTTTAGTTCTGTTGAAACTTGCCTCTCATTTATTAGTAATTCATTAGGAAAGATGTTATTGATAAATAAAACTACTATGAATTATGCTCATTATTAGACCCCAAATATTGGCTAAGTATTTTAATAGTGGTGTAGAAAAAGGAAGGAATACATCAAGCATGGCACAGAAGGAGCATCTTGTGAAAGTTATATAGGTGTAAAAGACCATGGCATAAGAGATCATAGCATGAGAATACCTAGTTAGAGGGGAGGCATAATAAATGAAGAACCTGAGAGAGAACGGCTCAAAATATCAATGAAAGACTTAGGGAGCATGAATTAATTGGGAAATGGCTAAGGATTGATTCTTAAGGATGAAATAGACTTGAATCGTGCATGAGTTTAACAATGGCCTAGATGAAGATAGAAACTTAGAAAAAAGGATCCAACACTAAATGGGATTGTAGGGGCACAAAGGCCCAATTCCTTAGGAAAATAATGTAGATGATTTCCATGAATCTTATCCCATTATAGATCATTGGATATTTACTACGAGTGTCATAACTATTGTAATTACTTGGTTGGGGAGAACCAAGTATAAATACCCCTATTTAGGGCTTTTTAATATTGCTAATCATTATTTTATAATGATTGATTGTTGTTGAATGTCATTCCATTGGTGTAATCATGGATATCATTATGATCATGTTATTGTGCTCTAATTTATAGATAAGTTTTATTACTGAGTTGCACTATACATTTTTTATGTAATATATCATGTAAATGAAGAATATAATGTATGTTATCTGAACATGATCAATGTAGAGTCTATATATAATGGTGATGGTAATTTTAATCATGTTTGTTCACTTAACTAAACTTAGGCCCATAACTATGTATTTCTTTTTCTAGTTAGTTATGTATTAAGGTATATATTTGAACACCAATATATGTAAATTACACTTTCATGTGACAAAACTCATGAGAACTAGTTTCTTGTTACATGCTTTGGGTGAGTGTGCAAGAATCCTATCTTACATGAAATGCCAACACACTAACTTGTTGAGTCTTAGTCACTTTAACATGTCCCTAAAGAAAGGTTTAGATATAAAATTAACCCAACATTTTGGTTCTATTACTAGAAACTATAGTTCTTTTTTCATGTTGTTAAAAAATTATTGAGCGATTATATCTCAAAAAAAATTAAACAATGGCTTACTAATGTTGAAGATAATTTTGCAGTTCTATTTCATGAACCAAGAGTTTCTATGTGTGTATGGGTTGAAAAACATATCTATGGTTCTTTGTATGAAAATTTATTTGTGAAATTTCCTATTCATTCACATTTTTGGATCATATCCTATGCTCAATATTAGTTAAGAAATAATGAATGGGAGATAGCATAGACAATAGAGCATCAGATGGCTTTAACACACTTAGGAGCACCATGGACATGAACTATTGATGTCTAGTGGAGAGAGGTGTTAAATATTTATGTCTTAGAGTACTCCATATCAACTTATTCTTATCCATAAGAAGCTAATTTCCAATTTATTTTTTAGCCATGAGGTTGGTATCTCAAGCATTTCCCACTAGAGTTGAAGAAGTTGCTTATTAACTCTGGACTTGAAGTTTTTCTCATGGAAGGCTAAAATCTCCCTTCCATGATAAACATGGTTGATAGGGGAATGTCATGGTATTTTTGAAGTATCATTGGTCTATAATATTATTTAATCATTGGGAATTATGGAAGTGAAAATATGATGAATCTCGATGAAGGGCACATGAACTCTCCAAATTTTTAACTATAACCAATGCTAGCTCTAGTGAATGTGAGAGAAATAAGCTAGGAAGTAGAGAATAAAGTATCTAAATTAAATTAACCTAGTTCCTGAACCATATTTTGAGCTCATACTTTTGAGCTAGAAAAATTAATTTTACAAAACTAGGATATAGATAACATAGAGTCATAAACTGACCCTATGAGAGACCCTTTAGTTTAACAAGTTTTAGACATTAATGTATTGAATATTTATTTTACTTTAAAAAATACATTGATGGACCAATTTGGTATTCCTAGTGGACCCAACATAATTAGTGGGTAAATTATTGGCCCAACTATAGTGAATCAACCTACCTTGGCATCCAACATCCTAGGTATTTTTGTTGTAGCTAGAGGCATGAGAGGTGGATTAGGTGGTGGTTCATCTAGAGGACTAGGAGGCAGTATAGGAGGAAGTAGTGGAATTATCCCCCTAAAGGAATAATAATACTTAGAAGTTCTCAATATCCATCATTACAATCACCTCCACCACCCACCATGTATTATGAAATAATGATTCATTTTCCAAAATATTGAGGTGTGGAAAATGTTGTTAAACATGTTCACAAGTGTGAAATTATCTAGAGAGGGCATGGCATAACCTCATCTAAGTGAAAAACCACATAATTTGTAACCACACTCTTAGATAAAACACATAAATGGTATATGAAATATGATCCTCAATAATTAGTAGTTGATTATGACTAGCTTAAGGTAGAATTCCTTCAGGAATTGAATATTATAGAGTTTGAGCAATAAAGTATTGTTGTGATAAAAGATATAAAATAAAATTTAACTAAGATCATGTATGAGTAAGATGGATGATTAAAGACACTCATGTATAAGCTTTCATTTGAGATTACTTTTACTCAACATGCTCAATTATTTGTGGGAGGCCTGTTGCTCCCCTTTAGATGAATATTGTCTCATAGAACCTTTACAAGCCCACGCAAGGCCTTGGAAGCTACCCTCCACACTAAAGCCATTAGAATAATTGATAAAGGAATTAACCATTTTATTAAGGCTCTCAAATTTCTGAAATGGAATCCCAATTAGAAAATCTAGATGAACAAAGTGATCATGACACTTGTAGTGGCTTATGGTGTACATATTGTGAGTATAAGGGCCATAATAGAAATATTATCCTCGTAAACCTATACACATTGTAATAAAGAAGTCATGTGATATTTTCAAGGATGAACATAATTTTAGAGCTTATCCTTCATTGCAACATGCCATGTAAAAAAAATTATCCACTTACTATAAGATATGCGATGCATATACCCATCACACCAATGATTGTCATCTCATTAGTGACATTTATGAGGTGCACCTGTATGGTATGAGTTAGGATTTTGTTTCAAATACTCAATATAATGGTGGTTATCATGGGCAAGGCTAAGTTTGAGCATAAAGAGGTGGATGCTTTCCACCATGTATGTGTTATAAATGTGGTTCTCTAGATCACTACTAGCAAGATTTCTTAATCTATTCTACATGTGCTTTTTGTAAAAATGAGTACCATTTGGAGGAATGTCTTGAATTTTACATATCCATTAAAAAATAAATAAATGAAAATGATTTTGGTATGATACACATTGATAATCCACACTAAATACCATGTCTTATCACTCCAACAAACTAAAAAGCTAATATTACAATGTGAAGTGGTGGATAGACCCATTCTATGTCCCCTCCACGTATTGAAAAGGTAAAATTTGAAGAGCCTCATGTAACTAAGTATCCTAATGATCAAAAATAGAAATAATTTATCCATGATACTATGAATTTGGTAAGTGAATTATAAGGTGAGATCCAATTTCTTAAAGACTATGATGCCACTCAATGTGTTGATATGTAGAAGGCAAAAAATCATCAATATGTAGCATGGGATGACTTTCATGAACATTAAAAATTCCTATTCGATGAGGATATTGTACCCATATTATAAAACTAGATTGAGACCTAAATTATAATCCATACCTAAGATATTTTATTAGACCATGCTCGACAATAAGATATTCTTATTCCTCCTATCCCATAAAATGATAAAGACATATTGGTGAACGTCACCATCGATGGATAGATAATTCAAGATTTTTTAGTTGACACTTGTGTTGAAGTTAATGTCCTCACCAAGCATGCTTGGATAAAGATGGCTAGCCTAAAGTTACAAGCTTTTCCCCATGTATTGTTCATGACTAATAAGACCCATGCTTTATCGATTGATGTCCTTTAAAATAACACTAAGGATATACTTGGGGTTCCTTTCAAATATGACTTTGAAGTTCTAGAATTGGACGAGGTTGATGACTTCCCAGCCTTGTTGGGTCATAAATGGTGTTTTTATAGCAATTCCAATTTAATCTTCAAGAAGAGATATATCATCTATGAAAATAATAACTAATGTATTGTCAAAACTATAAGGTGGTGGAGAATTCATCATCAATATCTTATTTATTGGGACCATGTCCATTCTACCTTACATCATAGGATTAATCATGATAACCACATACATGGTACTATCAGTTATAATGGTATTCAAGCACCAAAACCTCACCTTGAGGCATGTGAGGCAATGTGGTTGGTTGATGAAACTTTCTTACTATAATATCTATGCGTTCATGCATTTTATGGCACTTTGTGCACTTGGGATAGAGCTTGGTATGTCATGAGGATAACCATCTAGGTACTAATTTTTTCCAGCTTATTAAGTAAAATATGGTTTTGGCATTATCGTACTCATCCCCAAAGATATATTTGTGCCTTACACTATAAGTAATACATCAAGTCATCATTGGTGACCCTAGTCCCATTGAAGACTAGATATGAAGCATATATGGTGTGTTAAAGGAAGGATTGACCAATTTAAATGAGCCTATTAAGTAATCATATTCTTCTACACCAAAACCTATAATCAATCATGCACTCTGATAAGAAATTTTAAAAGGTAAGAAAAAAGTTGTATTTCAAGTTGATGAAGGTGAAGGATCTACTCTGCCTAACCCATTAACCAATCATTTAGATATACACATGTATTATGGTTTTATAGCTATTATTGACACAATTATATATACACACCACCCATACTTAGAGCCTCTTCAAACCATACAACAAAAATTTAGCATGGAATATTACTAGTCTGATGCTAAAATCTCAAGTGTTTGAGTTTGTGAAGGAATATCAAGATGTTTTTCCCAAAAATTATAGTGATATGAAGGGTGTTCACCTATCTTTATGTAAATTTTAACTCAAAATGGTTGAAGGTGCTCACTTAGTGAGGAGACAAGCTTATTGAATGAATCATAATTTGTGTGGATGGGTTAAATAAGAAATTGAAAGTATGTTACATGTAGGAATCATTAATACTATGAATGAGTCTGAGTGGGTCATCCCCATGGTGATAATAATTAAAAAGGTTGGGTGAATCATGATTTATGTAAATTATAGGTTACTTAATTCATCTTGAATTATTAATCCTTTCTTAATAACTTTCACCAAATAAATCCTTGAAGGTGTTTCTATATGGGAAATTTATACCTTCATAGATTGTTTCTCTGGGTACCATCATGTCCAGATCATAGAGGAGGATAGACACAAGACTAGATTTTCCATAGAGGGGGGATATTTTATGTATATTTTCATGTTTTTTAGGTTAAATAATAATCATATTGTATTCTCTAAAATAGTCTCTGAGGCCTTTAAGGACTTTATCCATAAGTTCCTTCAAGTTTATTTAGATTATTAGATAGTATATGGAGTGGTGAAATACCATTTTTCCAAGATCCAAATTACACTTGAGCACTAAAAAAAACTTCAAATTTATCTCAAATTAAAGAAATATCATTTTACTACTCCATTTTTCATTATCCTTGGTCATATTATTTGTTTATATGGACTTCTAGTGAACCCCACCAAGATTGTCATCATCCTCTATCAGCTAGTGTTAACTACCCAATGAAAGGTTTGTACCTTTTGAGGTCATACACGGTACTATATAAAATTTATCTAGGGTTATGAAAAGAATATAAAACCTCTAAAAAATCTCATAAAATATAATGAACATTTAATTTGGACCTGCTCATGCCAAGAAGCTTTTGTAGCCCTAAAGGACAAACTTATCACTATAACGATTCTCCAATTCCCCAACTAGACTAAACCATTCCATGTCCATGTTTTTACTTCTGGAATAAATTTAATGTGATACTTTCTCATCTTGGTGAGGGAATATATATCACCCTATTTAATTTTCAAGTAGAAAGCTTACTCTGATTGAAAAGAACTATACCACCATAGAGTATGAGGTACTCTTTATGGTCTATACTCTTCAAATTTTATAAAAATATATATTGGAAACCCCTTTTATTTTCATCATAGACCATGAATAATTTATTTTTTTATTAAAAAACCCATTTTACATGGTCACATTTACTATTGGATTATGTTATTTCAATATTTTTATTTCTTCACCATGGTAAAGCTTGATAAGGCTAATTATGGTCCTGACCATCTCTCAAGAATTGGTTTTGGTTAACCAACATGAGCCATCAAAGATGACCTACCTAAAATTTAGTTATTTCATGTCTCATATGTTCCTTAGGAGTTAGAGGCCATAAAATCCTTTTTGACTACTGGTTCATCTCTATCTCATTTAATCTCTCTAGCCAAAAAGATACTTACCATTCATGTTGCTCCTTTTTCGCTCATCGAAGGAGACCTTTGTAAGCTTGGCTAAGATGAGGTAATTTTATTATATTTTATGAGAAATGAGAATAATTATGTGCTCCATGAGGTCCATTAAGGTATTTCTAGAGGACATTATATTAGAGAAGCTACCATGTGTAAAGTTTTATTAGTTGATTTAGGGTGGCCGACACTTCTTAAAGATACAAAGCTTTACACACATCAATGAGATGTTTTCCAGTGCATGGGGAAGACCAATTGATGAGATGTAATGCCACTCCATCATATTATATCATAGTAACCTTTTGAAAAATGGGTAATTAACTTTGTTGGCCCCATTAATCTGGTAGGACAGCATACTAGTTCATGTTATGCTATCACTAAACTGACTATCTTACCATTGGGATAAAGATACAACAACATGATATTACACTATGGATACTACAATGCATTTCATTTAGGAACATATTATTATAAGATTTGGTTTTCCATTGTGTTTTACTAGTGACTAGGGTACTCACTTTCTCAATAAGACCATCTAAATATTATTGGCTAAATTCATGATTGATCACCATAAGAGCATACCCTATCATCCCTAAGAAAATGTCACTTCTAAAGCATTCAAAAAAATCTTATAGCTTCAACCAAGATATGTAATATTAGATTCATTGACTAGGATGATTGGGTGACTGTAGTTATTTGGGCCTATCAGACAGCTTATAAGTGCCTCAACAAAATTACACCATTCAATCTTGTGTTATGTACTGAATCAGTTCTTACATTAAAATTCTTTGTTCTGTCTCTTCTCATTATGCATGTTAAATGACTATATGATGATGCATCATTGAAAGTGCACCTAGATGGTTTACTACAATTGGATGAAGCTCATTTTCTTTCACATTATATTTTGGACATGGAGAAATGCAAATAGAAAATGTGGCATGATCTCCACCTCAAGCATAAGACTTTTACTTTTGAAATGAAAGTATTAATCTATGAATCCAAATTCATGTGCCACTCTGGGAAGCTTCATTTTCATTGGGATGTTCCCTTTATTATTCACAATAGCCATCCCACCAATTAATGTTTCTTGAAATGATTAGATTGATAATTTCTTCTTGGTCATTATAATGGTAATCGGTTGTGGTTATATTTTTATGCCTAAGTATTTCTTGTTTGTACCAATAAAGAGTATGCCACTAGTTTAGGATTTCTTGGTTTCAATAAAGTGTTGCCTTAGTTGATTGCCTTTTTTAAGTTTTATAATCATTTTTTATTTTATACTTATGTTCTCATGGAGGACCATGAAACACTATTAGTGTGGGGTAAAGGGTGTTACATGTATGAAGTGTTAGGATATGGTTTGTAGGGATATGCATGAATGCAAAGGCACACAAGAGAAAGTAGATGAGGACAAGTGATATGCAATATGTGGCACATAACCATAAGTTTTCTAGGTAAATAATGATTCCTACCTTTGATGTGAATATTCCATTGGTATAAATATTTAAATACACTATAAATTTCATGCACTTCAACAAAAATGTAGGATGAGACATGTCATTAATATATAGAGTTAGTGATAATGGCAAGTGTGCCAACATCACATGATGGAAATACCATTAGTCTAATTGATTACATAAAGTGATGGTTGAAGAGGGGGGTAGAAAATAAAATTTACCCCCTTGAACATATAAAAAGATAAAGTGATTCTTTTCAAATTTTACTATTACTATGATTGAGAATTTATAGAGCTGAAGGAGTAAAATCAAATTTTTGCAAGATGATTTCAATGTTTTTAGTCAAGTGTAGAGTGTTTATTTTCAATAGTTTATTGATTATTAAAGTGAATTTGAGATAAAATAAGTAGATAAAGTTATATTTTAGAGGTTAGATATATTGAGTGTAGGTTACAGAGGTCGACATCTATCATTAATGGGTATCAAAGCAAAATATATAATACACTTACAAATAAAAAAATGTATTCATTTGGGAACATTGGATGGCCACACCTCAAGCTTGGGCCTCCATGAAGGGTGATGTATCCTAATAAAAAGGCCCAATGATGTGAACCATTGCCTTTCATTCCAAAAGAATAAGAGTTAAGTATTGGTGGGGAAACAATTCTAATTAGGAAATAATCACCTAAGGAACAAGGTGTGCACACAAGAGATGAGGCTATAGGGATAGTATACTAAGTAAAAAATAAATCTCAAGTTCCTCCACCCCCACCTTTTTTTTTCTTAAAGAAATATAGTACCTTGAAATGATGTTGTTCATTGATAATTATGTATCCAATATGCCCACATGCACTATATTTAATTACAACCATCGACAACTTGAGAACAAGGTATAACTATAAAATGATTATAGAGTCAAGTGCCAACACACCAGGAGTGAGTTGGTCTATGACTTGAATATATTCAACACCTTATATTCTTATTACCTTTCTCAACTATTCAACCTCCCCTATTTTGGAAAACATATCGAAGTATTCAAGTTTTTAATCTCTTGCGTACATGAGGAATATATCTACTTTTTGGGAATCGAATAAAAATCATGGATAAAATAATTAGTAAAGTATAAGGGTTATAGTTCTCTGACATGGACCTTAAATATATTTAGAGGACTCAATAGAGATAGAGAATATAGTTATATCATTTGAGTACCAAAAATAAGTCCATGTTATACATATAAAAAATATTTAGGATCTTACCCTCTGAGTGGTTGTACACTTTATCAGGATGAAGGTTGGTGGTGGAGATTGGTGGAAGGAAGTGTAAATGGCCCATATATATGGTGCACACCAAGTCACCAAGGGCATAAAGTATAATTAGGTTATGTATTTTTCTAATAAAATTATAGTAGATGCAGAGAAGGCTCAGAAAATACCCAACCATAGGTTCCCATGGGGTTTGTTATTATTAATAATGGTTTTTGATGAAATTGGTATATCTAAATACACCTATGGATAATTGAAATGGGTGTACTACCCAGTCATAAGTCCCCTACAGAGTGATATAAGGCATTCACTTACCCTAGTCAAATCACTTTATCCTATAAACTTAAAATTATGTCATGGTATGATGGGATGAAGGAAGCCTTTGGGAATGACTGGCATGTTCTAAAGGATTTACTTACATAGCTTGGTGATCAAGCCAAATTTACTATAAAACAATGTTACTCCCTTATGTGCATCAAGATGGCCCCATCTGGAGATTTTTTTTCTGGGTTGAAGCTTCCCTATTCTTTCATGACATGGTACTTTATGAACTCTATCAACTATGTCTACAATACATAGCCATTGACACTTAAAATTGAATAAATTGACTCATAGGTTCACACTCTTTTCTAGATGTATGGTTACCTTGGGAAGAAACCATATAGATAAATAGTGAATGAAACATTATTGACATCAAGGTGCATCAAACCTTGCTTGAAACAAAAGAAGAAATCTTTAGGAAGCATGGAGCATGAGATTAAGAAAATCCCCCTAGTGATACCACTAGAAAGGAAGAAAAATCATTTTGGGCATGATGCCAACACAAGTTCTCAATGAGAATCTTTGAAAAGTCAAAATAATACCCAAGTAGCACCAAAAATGGCTTCACAACCAAATAGAGTTTCACCACCAAATAAGGATCCACCAACAAGTCAACTAGAAGCCTCAATGCCAACGATATAAAATGATCCTTTAAAATAGGATATAGAAGAGCTTAAGGATGGTGGTAGGGAGGAGTTGGAAGAGTTACTAAGAGGTACCATGGAGATAGCCAAAGTACAAGAAGACACTAATTCATAGAAGACACTCTCTTTGGTGCAAGAGGAAGATACCACCCTTGAGGAGACATAATTGGAGCATGAAGATCCACTTGGAAAAGATAGGAATGGCCTTAAAATCAACACCAATTCCCAATAATAGGACATGGATGTCAATATACTTAAGTGGGATCCCATAAAATGGGAACAAATAGTTGACTCTATGGTAAAAACACAAATGTTTGATACAGCCACCAACCTCAGCACCCAATACCAGATAGGCATCCCTAACAAGTCATTATATCTATATTCCTATCTTCCTTAGGAGGATACATTTATCCAAAATTGGTATGATATGTCATTTTTCCTTGACATGTATAGTTAATAATGCCATTTTGAGGTTCCTTTTAATATTCTTGTATTAGATATGTAAGTAACAATGTTTCCCATAACTCTTTGGGTAGATCCCCATCAAATTACTTCTATACAAGCTAGCATGACACTCTTAAAAATAGTATCTAAGGTAGAATGATATAATGTTATTATAAAATATAATGTGTGATGGGCTGAATAGAAACATACCACGTTGGTAGAGTTGTTTAAAAAGGATGTCTCCACCCATACCAAACTATAAAAATAAGTAGCTGAGCTAAAGTGACAATTGAAGGTCAAAATAGCTGCCAAGGTAAAAACATTGAATATTTGTAAGGATATTATAAAACAAGACCTAATTCTCATATCTAGATTCCATTTAAATGGTGAGGCAATTGACAAGTTAAATTCCCTCATGAATCTCCTATCAAAATGGTGCAAGGAGCAGCCTAGGCCAAGAGATGAAAAAGTGTGGGCAATGGAATAGTTTACCAAAGTAGTTGAGGTGTGCAAGGGGGATGTTATTCCCATTATAGATGGTGTTTTTGAGAATTTATTTTGTCCCAACAAATTTTTAGAAGTTTGATTTCAAGTATAAGAGATTCAATGCCAATAATTGGTTGAAATAATGTTTTTAATAAAAGACTACACTGAGTGCATAAAGTCATTCAAGGATGTCAAATTTATGGAAGAGATGATAAGCACATATTGACAAGAAATAAATTCTAAATATGAGGCACTCCAAGGATAGGTTATAGATGGGGTCACTACGCTTGAGGATGTTCATAAGGATGCTTCCACATCCCTTGAAAATTTGGTCAATAAAGTAAGGGAGTGTCCTAACCAACTCAAGGAGACCAAAAATTTGCAAGCAGCCATTACATAAATAACAAAAAAAATTCTCAACACCTTATCACATTAGGAAGGTGTCAAAAATTAGATCAAACAAGTTGGTCCTAAATTTTTGGTCAAAGTCAAAACTAGTGCTTGGTCTAGGATGAACTAATATCATAGTGTGGGGTGATGTTGGACCCCAAAATTTGGGTAAGTTTTTTAATGTTAGTGTAGAAGAAAGAGGGCATGAAACAATCATGGTGTGGAACAAGCATAGCATAAAAGGATCACAACATGAAAGTTATACAAGTGTAGAAGACCATGGCATAAGAAGACCTGGTTAAAGGGGTGGCATAATAAATAGATAACGTAGGAGTGAAGTGTTTAAAATATGATAGAAAGTCCTAGGGATAATGAAAGAAGTGGTAAATAGTTAAGGAGTGATTCTCAAGGATGGAATAGGATTGAATCACACATGATTTTAGCATTATCCTACACAAAGATAGACACTTGGTAATGAGGATCCAACATCAAATAAAAATATAGGGGCGCAAAGCCCTAGGTGTTTAGGAAAATAATTTAGATGGTTGCCAAAAATCTTAGTCCATTGTATATTTTTGGATAGTCACTAAGATTTTCATAACTATTTCAACTACTTGGTCAGGGTGAACCAATTATAAATACTCATATTTAGAGCTTTGTAATTCTACTGATCATTTCTATATAGTGATTGATTATTATTGAATGTCATTCCATTGATGTAATTATGGATATCATTGTAATCATGTTATTTTACTCCAGTTTATAGCTAAGATCTATCACTGAGTTACATTATACATTTGTTATGAAATGTATTATGGATATGATGAATATAATTTATGTTATCTAAATATGATCAAGTAGACTCTAGATAAATGGTGATGCTCATTTTCATCGTGTTTGTTCACTTAACTAAAATTAGGCCCATAAATATGTATTTTTTTTATGGTTAGTCATAAAATAAGGTATATTTATGAGCACTAATATATGAGTAGTAAACTTTTGTGGGACAAAACCCATGGGAACCAATTTCTTTTTATGTGCTTTGGTTGAGCATGCAAAAACCCTATATTACATGAAATTCCAGTGTGCCATCTTGTTAGGTCTTAGTCACTTTAGCATGATCCTAGGGAAAGATTTAGATATAAAATTATCCAAATATTAATAACACCTTCACACATATTCTAATCTACTTGGACATTTCTCATCATATCCTAGCTATTATTGAATAAAATTCAAGGAACGTTTCTAGTCTTAGATCCTAGACTATGAGGGGGTTCCTTTATATTACCAAAAGTTCTTTATGATAGTTTATTTGGCTTATAATTTTTGAAGTATGAAGTGAAATATGGATTCATCCTGGTGAAAGGATGCCCTACCTAGGCATCTCTTAGTAGATGGGTTTATGATTCAAAAGCATAGGTTATAGAAGAGGTGGTTTCTATTCCAGTAACTAATTACAATGTCCTTAAATCTCAATAGGTGATTTCTACACTTTCCTTGATCCATGTTATGGTGACATATTTAGATTCTAATGGGTTTGATGTGGTTAAGGCTAAAGTTAGTTTTGATGTTGGTCACCCTTCTGTAATAGATCTCACTCATTTTGGTGAAACTTTAGGAGACTCATGTGATTAATAGGATTGGAAGGTGGTAGGGAAGAAGAAGAGAGGGCAACCTTTCATTGAACCATCCTCCATGACACTTAGTGGAGATGGTGAGGGAAGGTTATAAAGGAGGGAGTGTGACTTTGGATTGGCAAGTGACCCATTAGACTTGAATAAGTTGAGTTTTTTGGTTAGTTTGGTGTTTATGCTATGACTCCCCATAGGTGGATAGTTGGATGATTAGGTTTTGTTCAGTTATTAGTCTCTCTAAGGATGGGTTTTTATTTCATTTTTGTGTTTCACTACCTTTGGTAGTGTTGGGACTTTTTGGTTTTTTGGTATTCATTTTCATTCTCCACGTCTTGACATATCATGTTTAGTTTGATATGGTCAAGGTATTTTGTACTCTCATTTCCTTTAGTATCTTCATTTTATCTTGTTAAAGATTATGTAACCTCACTTTTTGTTTGATAAAATACGTGAGCAACCCTCCAACCCTCAAATCACCTATCAAAAAAATATTGAACACACCTATCTACTGAGAGGGGGTGAATCAGTAGATATCAAAAATTAATTTCTTACAACTTTAAAGATAAATTTTAAACATATGAAATCTTAAATAAATAAATGAAAGATATCACATGAATAAAATAAAAACACATAACACTAGATTTATATGTGGAATCCCAAAGGGAAAAACCATGGTGAAAATGCTACTAGAAGCTACTGTTCTAATCTAGCCTCACAATTTTTATCTCACTGACTGAACCTCAATGGTTACATTTAAGGACACCCATCCCAAGGAGATACCAATCCCTTGTTTTAAGAGCACCAACTCTAAGGAATCACCCACTCCCTATACTGATAACCAACCTAGCTTAATTTGATCACACCAACCAATCATAAATTTACACTTCTAATTAATGAATCATATTCAAAAAAGAATCCAAGTTTCTATTCTTTGTTGCATGTTTGATCCAAAACTACTAATTTCTCATTAAGCACACTTTTGTGTGATCTTCACACTTCTTATACCCTTTCTTAATGTCTAAATTTATTTTTTTGACACTGGTATTCTCTAATTTGACCATTATTACTCTATTCTCAGACAAGTATCATATTTTGGCATCTACGACTTGACTCCTCTCATTCCAAAAATGAAAAATGACTATTTTTCATCCCTACTCTTCATCACTTTGGAATTTTGCATCAATAAAAACTTAAAGGAGTCTCCTTTTTATATATTTTGCATTCATTGCTTGTCTCTTCTCATTCTAAGTAAATGACTAATTGACTTCCATTCTCTATGTTGGAAATATTGTCATTGATGTCAAATTAGAATTTAATGTCTAAAGGTGTGTTTAATGTTTATATCTTGGCTAAAAATATGTTAATATTTATTTAATATTAATGAATATATTTTTGGTTGCATAAAGACAAAAGAGGGCCCATGAGGAAGTTGAAGAGTCATCACTAAAGACAAAAGAGGAAAAGGATGCATTTATCCATGAAGGATCATCTTGAGGAATCCAAAGAGTCATCACTAATGATAAAAGATGAAAATGATGCATTTCTCCATGAAGGGTCACCTTTAGGAATTTGAAGAGTCACAAGTTAAAGACAAAGAAAGAATTCAAAGGTTCATGCAAGGGTGAATTTCAAAGGTCATTTGGAAAGCTATAAAAGGAGGCTTGGGAAGAAATTTAGATATATGGAAGTGAATAATTTATCTAGATAAGAATAGCAAAGGAAATCATATAAAAGAGAAGAGATATAGTAGTGTGCTATCATTTATTGAGAAAGCAACATTGAGAGATAGTTGGTGTTTTATATAGAGGAGGGGTTGGTGCTCCTCTAGGTGGGTGCTCACAAATCATTGATGTGTTGGTACTCAACAAAGGGGTTGGTGCTCCCACAAGTTGGTGCTTGAGAATTTTGTATCTTTAGTTGGTTCTCATTTATATACTTGAGATTGTTCTCCATGGTTTTTCCCACTTTGGGTTTTCACATAAAATATGGTGTCTCTATCTCTCTTATGTGGTGCATGTTATTTCTTTAAATTTTATTACATATCTTTGATGTATGATTAAGTAGTTAAAGTAAAATTAATTTTATTAAGTAATAGATATATCGCATGCTTAATAATTGGTATCAAATCAAGTTCCTTTAGAAAGAGTTTAATAGCTTAAAGCTAGATCAAGTAAAGCACAAGATGACGAAGTAGCTAAAGAAGGAGAATCAATAGTTGAAATATATGGTCAAGGATCTTAAGGAATAGGTGTGTATCTTAGATTCTAAGTTGGATATAGAAGCAAAAAAAAAAAAAGATGTTTATTCTGGATCTTAAGAATCAACTAGAGGTTACAAATTCAAGTTTGAAATCATGATAAGAAGAGTCTAATTAGTTGAAAGTTGAGTTAGGTTATTTGAGGGATAAGTGTGAGAGACTCATAATATAGATTAAGAAAGATCATGAAATATCAGTCCAATGTAAGAAGGATGCAAGTTTTAAAGGAAAATTAAAGAAGCCAATCAGGTAACCCAATGCTTTCAGGTTTTCAAATTCTTTTCATTGTCAAGAAATTGTATAAGGAGAAGTAATCAGTCAAAGGGAGATCTCAGTCACATTCAAGAAAAAGGTATGAAAAATGTTGTTTTCTTTTATTATCATAAGGTTGGCCATATTGATAAATAATGTCCAAATAGAGTAAATGGATTTTCAAGGTATGTCAAAGGATACATAGCCCTTAGAAGGTATGAGAAGAGCCAAATTTAGGTTTGGAGACCTAAGATAGTAAAGGTTGATCAAGTTGAGTTTAAGAGTGAGAAAAAATTACTTGTTATAGTAAAGAAAGAATCAGATAGGAATGACTGTGAAGAATCCCTTGTTACATTTGAACATGAGCCCTGTCAGGATAAGATAGTTGCAAGATTTGAGAAGATGAAAAACATCATGAATGTTGAGGTTAGTAAGTTAAATAAGTTAGACATGCTTAAATGGATTATAAGAGAAAGACATGAGAAGATTGAGGAAGTAATAAAGGAGATGTGGGAATCTCCTAATATTTTTTTCTAGAACCTTTGTGTGGGGTGTCTCTTCTAGGCTTCAAGGAGACACTTTTAAGAAAAATTGAAGCATGGTGGATGTTGTTGGGTATTGGCTATGTTGACAGCTTAATTTCTATAACAGTTGAGGGGGAAATAAGTGTAAGCTCTAGGATAGACTCTTTTCCACTGATGTCAAAGGGAATAAATATATGAATAGGTTCAAGAAATAAGATACTACAGGAAGGGGGAGTTATATATATTTTTAGTTGGTTTAGTTTATAGGTCCCAATTTTAGGTTGGAATGTGTAGTACATGTTTTTAGAATTGGTGATAGTTTCAAGTTGCCATCAAAGACAAAGGGGAGATTTTTGGAAATATTGTCATTGATGTCAAATTAGCATTTAATGTCTAATGGTGTTTTTAATGTTTATATCTTGGCTAAAAGTGTGTTAATATTTATTTAATATTAATGAATATAGTTTTGGTTGCATAAATATTAAAGATGGCCCATGAGGAAGTTGAAGAGTTGTCACTAAAGACAAAAGATGAAAAGGATGCATTTCTTCGTGAAGGGTCACCTTGAGAAATCCAAAGGGTCATCACTAAAGACAAAAGAGGAAAAGGATACATTTTTCCATGAAGGGTTACCTTGAGGAATTCAAAGAGTCACAAGATAAAGATAAATAAATAATTCAAAGGGTCATGCAAGGGTGAATTCCAAAGGTCATTTGGAAATCTATAAAAGGAGGCTTGGGAAGGCATTTAGATATATGGAAGTGAATGATTTCATCTATCTAAGAAGAGTAGAGGAAATTAGAGAAAAGAGAAGAGATATAGTAGTGTGTTATCATTTGTTAAGAAATCAACATTGAGAGATAGTTGGTGTTTTATACACAAGAGGGGTTAGTGCTCTTGTGGGTGGGTGCTCATGAATCATTGATGTGTTGGTGCTCAGCAAAGGGGTTAGTGCTCCTACAAGTTGGTGCTTGTGAACATTGTAACTTGAGTTGGTGTTCATTTATATACTTGAGATTGTTGTCTATGGTTTTCCCACTTTGGGTTTCTATGTAAAATCTAGTGTCTCTCTCTCTCTCTTTTGTGGTGCATGTTATTGCTTTTAGTTTTATTACATATCTTTAATGATTAAGTGGTTAAAGTAAAATGAATTTGATTAAGTAATAGATATATCTCATGCTTAACACTCTAATCCTTCTTCAAATTCTACCCTTGTCACTTCAATTACAATATCTATACCATAGGAATGAATCTATGATTAATCATTTTATTTCACAATTATTCTAAAAATTGACTGTTGATTTTCTTCAACCATCACACCAAATTATTGTAACTAACTCAATTCAACAATTTTTCATTTATTTTTAGTTCCAACTTTGAAATGTGTCTATTGATGTTTGCATCCAAGCTCCATGCACCAATCAATTTCTTGAATATGCATGATCTTTATATTTTCTTGGTTGTTAAACTTCAGCATGTTGAATTCATCTCATTTTCTTTAGCATTCATGTTTTAGTTTTTCTCCTTTCGATTGTCTTAGACATGCTTGATCTTTCTCTTTGCATATATGCCTTTTAGGAGTTTGTCATAGAAGCCTTTTAGATTTTTCAAAATGGCCTTGTGTCTTATTCAATTGTCCTTTAACACTTATGGAAGTGTTTTATGTATTTCAACAAATTTTCAAGTGTCCTTTCTGTTCATTCGAACTACCATTCAATATTTTACAAAGGTCTTTTAGAACTTTGAAAGTGTCCTTATCTCCTTCAAAAGTGTCCATCAAAATCTTTTCAAGTGTCCTCTATCCTTTAGAAGTGTCCTTCAAAAACTTTGAAAATGTCTTTTCTTCATTCGAACTATCCTTCAAACAAATTGTTATAGGATTTTTGTCTAAGTGCCCTTCGAGAAAACTTATGTGGAATTTTTATTTAAGTGCCCTTCAAGACAATTTCCATGAGATTTTTGTTTAATTACCCTTCAAGATAATTTCCTTGACAAAATATCTAAATTCCTTTTAGGAATTTTGAATTATCCTTCACTTCTTCACTCATATCTTTCAAAACTTCTATGTAGGACACATACCCTTCAAAACTTTTACAATGGTCCACATACCCTTCATAAATTATGTTTTAGGTCACTTGCCCTTGGGCACTTTTAAAATGTACGCTTTGAAACTTTTCATCTAATCACTTTCCCTTTGGCATTTTTCAAATGTACCTTTCAAAACTTTTGTATGGGACTCATTTCCTTCAGAACTTTCCTTTGGGACAATTTTCCAAAATAATTCCAAAGCTTCAAAGTAATTGATGTGGGATTTTTGTCTTATAGGTCTTCAACCCTTTTTTTGAAATAATTGCCTTTAATATTTTCCCAAAAAGATTCCCTTATTTGTTGTGGGCTTTTTGTTTGAGAAAATTGTCTTTACCAATATTTATGAAAGAATGCCCCAGACAAATACAAAGGTACAAAATCAGCTAAGTATGGAAACTTAGTAGGATTTTAGCTATATTTCTGAAAGTATTGTCTTTACCAATATTTCTGAAAGAATGCCCCTAAAAAATACAAAGGTAAAAAATCAACTAAGTATGGAAACTTAGTAGGATTTTAGCTAAGGAATAACCATATGCATTTGCAACATTTTCTCTATTCATATTTATGACATACAACTTAGACCATAAAGAATAGACACAAACCTAATTATCATAGTGTGATCATTTCCTTTAGATGTTTCCATATGTGAAAAATGTTGATAACATCATTCTATGCTCTTAGCCATATCTTGTCAAGATAATCATGTGGGCAAAGGAATTAAATGTACACACACAAGTTTGTTTAGCTCAACACACACACATAAGTCTATTCAACTCAACACCTTTGTCATCAATGCATGATAGCACATGCTAGCTTTAACATCAATGACAATTCTTTAGACATTAATGACTATGTCCAAAAATCTCCCCCTTTGTCATTTATGGCAAAAACAAGTATCATAATCTCTATTTTTCACATGTATATTTCTCTTTTCTCCCCCTTTTACATTAATGACAAAGCATTTCTATCAAAAAGGTCAATTAACTCCACCTAAAGTGCAGTTCTTTAGATACTACATTGTTCTGATCCTTAGACCTGTAAGATAAGAACCATTTATGAGAAGCTCCCACTTAGGCCATGAAAAAATTTCCTAAAATCTTCTTCTAGGAGTTAGTGATGTTCCTTTTATACTCCCACTAGAGACATGCTTGATCACTAGGAATTAGTGGTGTAGTATAGGAGCTACCAATCCCAATTGTTGTGTTAGATATTCAAATTGGTCCTTAGGAAAAGGTTTAGTGAATATATCTACAATTTGATATTTTTTTAGAACATATTCTATTTTGACTTCTTGATCACCAACCTTCTCTCTTAGAAGGTGATACTTGATTGATATGTGTTTTGTTTTAGAGTACATCACCAAATTATTGGATATATTTATAGCACTTAAATTATCACACAAAATGAGAATTGGTCCTTTGAACTCTACTTCAATATCTTTTAGTGATTTCTTCATCCATAACACTTGAGTGCAGCATGCCACTACTAAAACATATTCTACTTCTATTGTAGATAGTGTAAATGACTCTTGTTTTTTTGTCAGTCATGAAACAAGTCTATCACCAAGGAAGAATGCACCACCACTAGTACTTCTTCTATCATCTGTGCTTCCTACCCAATCAACATATGTGTATGTTGTCAAAGTGAAATCATCACTTGAAGGATACCATAAACCATAGTCTACTATGATTTTTATATATCTAAAGATTCTCTTTACTACATTTACATGTGTTTCTTTTTGTGCAGCCAGGAATATAGCAACCATGCATATAGCCTACATGATGTCTTATCTTAATGCAGTGAGATATAGAAAACTACCAATCATAGAACTATACATTCTATGAATCAATTCAAGAGATTCATCACCTTTACTCAATTTACAACCAGTTATCATGGAAGTGCTAACTAGTCTATTATCCTCCATACCAAATTTCTTGAGCATCTCATTTGCATACTTGTTCTAGGATATGAATATCACTTCTTTGGATTTTTCAAACTTTAGACCAAAAAATGAAAGTTCTCCTAGCATGGACATTTCAAACTCCTTTTTCATTTGATTTGCAAATTCTTTGCACATATTATCATTGTTACCACCAAAAATGATGTCATCAACATAGACAACTATGATCAACATATGTCCATTTTCAGACTTAACATATAAGTTACTATCTACACATCTTTTGATAAATATTTGTTGTTGCAAATGTTGATCTAGCCTTGAATACCATGTTTTAGGTGCCTATTTTAGACCATATAGTTCTCTCTTTAGTTTGCATACATAGTCTTCCTCATATTTTCGTTAAAAACCTTCAAGTTGTTCAATATAAACTTCTTCTTCTAAGGTTCCAATCAATAAAGCTGACTTAACATCCATCTGATAAAATTTGAACTTATTAAAGAATAAAAATTCTAACAATATTCTTATGGATTACAATCTTGCCACTGTGGAAAATGTCTCCTTAAAGTCTATACCTTCTACTTGGGCATATTCTTTGCAAACAATTATAGCTTTGTTTCTCACAATAGCTCCATCTTTATTCAAATTATTTTTATAGACCCATTTTATGCCTATGAAATTCTTGTCCATGGGTCTTGGAAATAGATGTCAATGTTTCTTATTTTCTATTTGACTTAGTTCCTCATCTATGGCCTTTTACTAGTTATCATCTTTGCTAGCTTTAGCATAGCTTTTAGGCTCAATTTCAAAAATTAAATCAAAACTTACTTGTTCTTTGCTCATTGTAGCCCTTCTCCTCATTTGGAATCCTTCATTCATGTTGCCAATGATTTTCTCCCTAGGATAATCATTTTAAACAAACCTTGAGGGTGCCTTTTTTGTCCTCCTTATCTCTTCTTCATTATCTAATATTTCATCCATAGCTTCTTCTTTTAGTTTTCCAATTCTGATCTCCTTTATAGGTTCAGTGTCTTCTTTGAGAATATCTTCAACTTTAACATAGATGCTCTCCACTAGTTTATGAAATATTTTGTGGTAGCAGACATAGGCTTTGTTATGAGTGGAATAACTAATGAATATTCCCTCATCACACCTTAACTCAAAAATACCTAGCTTTTTCTAATTCCTTCAAATGTAGCATTTACTTCCAAACACTCTAAAGTACCTAACTAAGGCAACCTTTCAATACCACAGTTCATATAGATTCTTATCATTGTTCACTCTCAATTAAAATTAGGTAAAGTTGTATATTGTTTTTTGTACTACTTCTCTCTAATAACCATCTAGCAAGTTGGCTTTTTTCAACATTGTTCTATCCATCTCCTTGACAGTCCTATTCTTCCTCTCAATAACTCCATTTTGCTATGGAGTTTTTAAAGTAAAGTAGTGTCTCTTAATTCCATTATCTTCACAATAGTATATGAATTCATTTGAAGTGAATTCACCAACTTTATCATATCTGAGACACTTGATCTTTCTACCAATTTCATTTTCAACCATGGCCCTAAAGATCTTAAATATCTCAAAGGCTTGAGGCTAGTCCTTTAAAAAGGTTACCCATGTCATTCTAGTGTAGTCATCTATGAATAACATGAAATAGTACACTCCTTTGGAACCTCTTGTCTTGGTTGGTCCATAAAGATCAGTATGAACTATCTATAGAGGTTTTGTAGTTGCATACTCTTTAGTTTGGAATGAGACCCTAGTTTATTTATAGAGCTAACATTCTCTACACATTGTGTCAGCAAGCTTGGTTATCTTAGAAATGTGTCTTACACACTTGTTAGAGCTTACTTTGACTAAATTATCAAAGTTAACATGACCCATAATTTTGTGCCATAACCATCTCTCATCAATCTTTCCTATGAGATAATTTATATCATTTACCTCAATCAAATTATATATGTTACTCTCAGTCCTTTTATCTTGTGCAACAGTTTTTCCAAACCTTCTTAATTCACAACCTTTAGTAACAAATATGACTTTAAATCCATTTTCACACATCTGACTGACACTCAATAGATTATGTTTTAGTACTTTAACATAAAGAACATCATGTTTAGGGAACTTGCAATCAATGTACAAGGTTCCATTGCCTCTGAATTTGACTACAATATTGTCTCCCAAGCTGATAGTCCCTTCCTTGCATCAGCTCATTTTGGTGAACTTACTCTTGGAAAGATTCAATGCTTTGAACAACCACTATATATGACCCATATATTTTTCTCTTTAGCATGTAGTGTTGTTTGAGTGATCATAAACTAATTTTTCTTTTTCCATATCTCCTTTCGTTTCTTGACTATACTTTTCTTTGTCATGTCATTGATTTGTGAGCCTTTATTTAGTTTAGGAGAATCAACACTTTTTTCATTGTTAGACATTGATTTAACAAGCTTTATTCTATAATTCTTTGTTATATGCCTAGAATTATTATAGTTGTATCATAAAACATCTAGATGTAGTAGAGGGGCAGATGAATTCTTACTTAAGAAACTTATCCTTCTCTTAGGTAAAATATTATAATCAATTGATTACAACTATAACAATAACCATAAAATGATGAGGAATACCTAGTTATCATTCTCCTTGGGGATATAAAGGAGGTCTCTTGAACTTTGTTTTTTCCATGTTCCTTGTTGTTATATATTTTGTATAGCAACAAACTTGGTCTTTGTAGGAACATAGTTATTACTTTTCTTCTTCTCTTCAAGAATGTGATTTTCTTCTTTTCTTATTCCTAATTCCGTTTATACCTTAAAGTTTTCATATAGATTCCTAGTTCTAATCAACATGGGACTCTTGCTTTTCTCATGCCCAAGACCTAGTTTTTCTTTCAGGGGCTTTTGTGAGCTGATCATCTCATCCAGTATTGCAAATCCTCCTTTTAGTTTTAGGGCTTTATCAATTTCTTCTTTGGCCTTTTAGATATTTTCTCTTAGGTCCATGATTTCTTCCTCCATTTTCAAGCATTCTAAGGATTTTTCTTGCAAATCAGTTTTGACCACATCCTCTATCCTCTTTACCTCCTCAACTAGGGACTTCATACTCACTATTGATCTCATTTCTCTTTTCTTTTATTTAATTTATAAAAATCCTTTTGAATAAGATTCTTTTGTTTAGAATTTTCTCTTCTAAGCCTATCAATTTATTTTAAAATATAGACGAGTTCACATTGATGATTTACTTCTCCTTCTTCTTCATCATCATCATCATCTAAGTCCTTTTCTTCTTGGCATAAATAATTTGATTCATAAGTCATGAATAGAAATTCATTTTGTATGGCCATAAAATCACTATCATACTCATCATTTGAACTATTGTTATCATCAACCGAGTCACTATCTTCTTTTGAGTACAACCCATTTTTATTCTTAAAGAAGTTTTTCTTCTTCTTAGGATAATAGGATTTCTCCTTTTAATTTTTCTTAGCTAATTTAGAGTCATCCTTCCTTTTATGTGGACATTTAGCAGAAAATCAACCTATCTTTCCATAATTAAAACATTTGAAGGGTAACTTAACTTTATATTTGCCTGATCTTTTCTTTAATTTTTTGATGAAATTAGCCTCTACATCATCAACCTCCTTAGATTCAGAATTAGGAGCCTCTTCTTCTTCTACCTGCTTAGAAACATTGAAAGTAACTTCTCTCTTAGATGACTCTGCATCTCTTAGGCTCATCTCATATGAAGTGAAAGTTATATGTAACTCATCTACTGTGAGCTTGTTCAGATCTCTTACTTCTTCAATGGTAGAAATTTTAGAATCATACTTTGTTGTCAAAGATCTTAAAACCTTTTTGATAATGATGTAATCATCCATTGTCTCTCCAAGTCCTCTAATTGCATTTACAATCTCATCTACCCTAAGGAGGTAGTTTCTAATTTTCTCTTCCTCACTCATCTTGAGGCTCTTAAACTATCCCTTATGTGTTTAAAGCTTGGCTTGTTTTAATCTATCATCTCCTTCATATATACTCTTTAATTTGACCCATATGTCCTTTACACTTTTAAAATGCATGACTTTGACAAAATCATTATTTGACAATCCACAAAGAATAGCATTCTTTACTTTGGCATTGTTTCCACATGCCTTCTTCACTACCTGATCAATAGGAGAAATAGTAGGGTGTGTGTATCCATTCACAATGGACATCCAGACATCAAACCCCAAGGAGGTCAAATATGCTTCCATCCTTATACTCTATAAGGCATAGTTAGACCCATCAAACAAAGATGTTTTGTTTGATGAAGTTCCTTCATGATTAGCCATTTTATGTTCAAAATCCAAGATCAACCTAAGTTGATTAAGCTTCTCTTTTGGAAGCCTTGGCTCTAATACTAATTATTGCACACACCTATCTACTAAGAGGGAGGGGTGAATAAGTAGATATCAAAAATTAATTTATTACAACTTTTAAGATAAATTTTAAACATATGAAATCTTAAACAAATAAATTAAAGATATCATATACATAAAAGCACAACAAACAACACCATATTTATATGTGGAAACCCAAAGGGAAAAACCATAGTGAGAATAATGCTAGAAGCTACTATTCTAATCTATCCTCACAATATTTATCTCATTGACTAAACCTCATTGGTTACATTTAAGTACACACATCCCAAGGAGACACCAATCCCCTATTTTAAGAGCACCAACTCTACAAAAGCATCCACTCCCTATACTGAGCACCAACATAACTTAATATGATGACACCAACCAATCAGACATTTACACTTCAAATTAATGAATTATATTCAAAAAAGAATCTAAGTCTATGTTCTTTGTTACATGTCTAATCCATAACTACTCATTTCTCATTCAACACACTTTTGTGTGATCTTCACTCTTCTTAAACCCTTTATTTGTGTCTAAATTTATTTGTTTGACACTTTTATATTCTCCAATTCAACCATTAATAATCTATGCTCAGATGAGTCTCATATTTTGGCATCTATATCTTGACTCCTCTCCTTCCAAAAATGAAAAATGACTATTTTTCATCCCTACTCTTTTTCACTTCATAATTTTGCATCAATAAAAACTTAGATGAGTCTCCTTTTTATATATTTTGCATTTGTTACTTGTATTTTCTCATTCCAATCAAATGATTAATTTACTTCCATTCTTTGATCCTTCTTCAAATTCTACCCTTGCCACTTCAATTACAACATTTGCACCATAGGAATGAATCTATGATTAATCATTTTATTTCATAGTTATTCAAAAAACCAAATGTTGATTTTATTCAACCATCACACCAAATTATTGTAACTAATTCACTTCAACTATTCTTCATTTATTTTTCATTCCAACTTTGAAACATGTTCATCAATATTTCCATCTAAGCTCCATGTGCCATTCGATCTCTTGAAGATTCATGATCTTTATATTGGCTTGGTTGTTAAACTTTGACATGTTGACTTCATCTCATTTTCTTTGGAATTTATGTATGACTTTTGCTCTTTTTAATTGTCTTAGACATGCTGAATCTTTATCTTTGCTTATATGAATTTTGGTAGTTTGTGATGGAATCATTCTAGCTTTTTAGAAATGGCCTTGTGTCCTACACAATTGTCCTTTAGCACTTGTGGGAGTGTTATATGTCTTTCAGCAAATTTTCAAGTGTCCTTTCTCTTCATTTAAACTATCCTTCAGGATTATACAAAGTGCCTTTCAAAACTTTGTAAGTGTCATTCTCTCCTTCGAAAGTGTCCCTCAGAAACTTTGAAATTGTCCTCTATCCTTTGGAAGTGTCCTTTGAAATCTTTGTAAATGTCCTTTATTCATTCAAATTATCCTTCATAAAAATCATTGTGATCTTTTTGTCTAAGTGCCCTTCGGGACAATTTTTTCAAATGTTTTGTCTAAGTTTCCTTTGACACAACTTCCATGGGATTTTTATCTAAGTTCCCTTCGGGATAATTTCCACCACAAAATGTCTAAGTTCCTTTCGAGACTTTTGAATTGTCCTTCAATTCTTCACTCATGTTTTTTGAAACTTTTGTGTATGACACATACCCTTCAAAACTTTTACAATGGTCCACATACCCTTCAAAAAATTTGTTTTGGGTCACTTGCCCTTTGGCACTTTGTAAATGTACCCTTGAAATGTTTGATCAGATAATTTTCCCTTTGGAATTTTTCAAATGTACCTTTCATAAATTTTGCATGGGACTCATTTCCTTTGGCACTTTCCTTTGAGAATTTTTTTCCAAAAGAACTCCAAAGCTTCAAATTAATTGATGCAGGCTTTTTATTTGAAATGTATTCAACACATTTTATGAAAGAATTACCTTTAATATTTTATTGAAAGAATCCCCTTATTTGTTGTGGGATTTTTGTTCAAGAGAATTATATTTACCAATATTTTTGAAATAATTGCTTTTATCAATCTTTTTGAAAGAATTCCCTAGACAAATACAAATGTGCAAAATTGAATATGTATGGAAACTTAGTAGGATTTTTGCTGAGGACAAACCTTGTGAATTTTTTACATTTGATCTATTCATCCTTATGACATAGAACTTAGACCATAAATAATAGACACAAACCTAATTATCATAGTGTGATCATTTCCTTTAGATGCTACCATACATGAAAAATGTTGATAACATCATCCTATTTTCTTAGCCATATCTTGTCAAGATAACCATGTGAGTAAATGCATTAAAAGTACACACATAAGTTTGTTTAACTCAACACACACATAATTCTATTCAAATCAACACACACATAAGTCTATTCAAGTCAACACCTTTATTATCAATGAATGATAGCATATGTTGCCTTTGACATCAATAATAATTCTTTAGACACTAATGACTATGTCCAATAATATCCTCTTTTGTCATTGATGGCAAAAAAAAAGTAGAAAAATATCTATTTTGCACCTGCATCTTTCTCTTTTCTCCCCCTTTGACATTAATGATAAAACATTTCTAACAAAAATGTTAATTAGCTCCACCTAAAGTACACTTCTTTAGGTATTACATTGTTCTAATCCTCAGACCTGTAAGATAAGAACCATTTATGAGAATATACCCCTTAGGCCATGAAATACTTGCCTAAAATCTTTTCCTTTTAAGAGTTAGTGATGTTCCTTTTATACTCCCCATGGAGACATTTTTGATCACTAGGAACTAGTGACGTGGTGTAGGAGCTACCACTCCCAATCGTTGTCTCAAATATTTAAATTGGTCCTTAGGCAAATTTTCAATGAATATATCCATAATTTGATATTTTTTTGGAACATATTCATTGTGACTTCTTGATCACCAACCTTCTCTCTCAAAAATAGATACTTGGTTGATATATTCTTTGTTCTAGAGTGCATTAACAGATTCTTGGATATATTTATAGCACTTGAATTGTCACAAAAAATGGGAATTGATCCTTTGAACTGTACTTCAATATATTTTAGTGATTTCTTCATCCAAAACACTTGAGTGAAACATGCCACTTCTACAACATATTATACTTCTTTTGTAGATAGTGTAATTGACTCTTATTTTTTAGTCAGCCATGAAACAAATCTGTCACCAAGGAAGAATGCACCACCACTAGTACTTCTTCTATCATTTGTGCTTCCTGCCCAATCAACATATGTGTATGTTGTCAATGTGAAATCATCACTTGAATGATACCATAAAACATAATCTACTATGATTTTGATATATCTGAAGATTCTCTTTACTGCATTTACATGTGTTTATTTTGGTGTAGCCTAGAATCTAACAACCATGTATACAGCCTACATGATGTCTTTGTTGGGATGAATACATCAGAAGCACACAATTGATTACCAAATACAAGCAACTTAATATGCGAAATTAACCAGAATCAACAAGTAACTAGAATTCAGAAATAACACATGATATGAGAGACAATACACAACTTGTATTAAAACTCTTTCAGAAGGAAATACAACAAAGAAGGCTAACACAGTTCTTCTTCCTTACACACCTCTAGGGCTCCCACACCTTTAGGGCATAAACATGAAATCTTACCTCAAAGCTCTCTCCCTTAGGTCCCAACACCTAACTCAAACACAGAGTTGGTGTTCACCTCCAGTGTTCCATGCACACCACAAGTGCTCCACGCACTCCACAAGTACACAAATGTACTTCAAGTAGATCCCCCATGAACCTACAACAACCTGCACCTAAATAGACCTTACTTATGGAAGGATCTTCCTTGCCTTCCTCTTTGCTCTATCTGAGTACCCACTATACTCCAAGTAGATCCCACCTGATTATGCTCCCTATTGTGTTGTTGTCCTATCTGATCTTGCACACCTACAAATCAATTTGGTTCTGCACACCTATGAACCTTGACCTTACACACACATACACCTGCAAATCAATGATCTTACTTACCATGTAGATCTCCTAAAGTAGCGATCCTCACCTGATGACCAAGATCATACATACATGAAGAACCCTGTTGATTCTCCAATCCAACACCCACCTTGGTACTGCTGTGGAACTAGGAGGAACATCCTTGCTCACCTCACACACAGAAGAAGCAAACTTTGCTCAACTCAAACTAGAACAACTTACAATACAATCCATGAGTCTATTATATAGATCTCATCCAAACAATAATTAGACATCTAATTACAATAATTAGATCTGCATCTTCCAGTCTAAAATTGGCTCTCAACATGCAAACACTTGGTTCATCAACAAAATTCCTGTAATACTCGTAGCTCAAACCACACAGGTGACCAACGTCAGTCCCTATCTGTCTGGGGGGTGCCGACGTCGGCCGACATCTGACCAACGTCGGTTGCCTTCTTGTCTAATCCTACCAACGTCGGTTGGCCTGACTGATGCCAGCGTCTGTGACACACAGTAACCCTTCCTGAAACCGCCTTCTCTATTTGCATCAATGAAGCTTTTAGCTCCACAACCTAACAATCTCCCACTTGGAGATAAATAGTTGCACTATACCTGTACCTGTACCCCGTCTAATCTATTTCCTGGCTTGTATCCCTCTTCAAGATCAATCCTAAAGACAACCCACCACACAACCTGTGGTGCACCTCTTGTCATTTGAGTAACCTGCCACATTCGAAACATACAAACCCATGTAGTGAAGTCCTGACCCTGCATGTATACCTACTGCTAGTCCCTCTCAAATACCTGAGAACCCACTTCCCTGAATTGGCTCCTAACTCTCTGACAACACCCACTGCTTGGGCAAACTCAGGTCTATACCAGACCTCATGTGATTTTAGACACTAAACTATCCAGCCCTTAGTGTGCTCCAGTTCTACATCTTGAACCTCGCCAACACCTGATTCACATCAGCTCCCACTGGAGACAAAATCAACCTGTGATCTCCATGTCTCTCATGCCAAAGAATTTCACTGCTCCAAATTCTTCATGACATGCCACTGAACTAACCTTACCCTTAGCTCATCAAAACCCTGTATGTCTGAACCTACACCAAGCTCATCCTCCACATACAGCAATAGGATAATGTTGTGACCATCATCCACTTGGTAAGACAAACATAATGGTTATACTGACATTGACTAAAGCCCTACTTTGTCATCCACCTGGTACCACCTGTCAGTCCTGTCCCACTGTCCTGTAGCTCCCTTAAGACCATATGACCTGGTCTTCCATCTCACGTATCCGTTCACTCTATTCTTCAACTAAGGTATCCATTCATCTTTGTGCTTTCATACCTAGCTGGAAACCCTACCAAATCTCTGCTTGGTTCTGCATCATATTCCTGCCACGCTCCCACTGTTTCTCTGGATCCTTCCTACTATGCAGTCAACAACTAGTATAAAAAAGAGGAACAATGAATTTGAGACTTACTTACCACCTTCAGTCCTCCATATGGGCATTTGAGACTCCTTGACAGCTTGTTGTCTGCCCAAAATCCATTACAGTGATCGACATCGGTCACCACACAGTCTGCATCCGATCGACATTGATTTCCATGCGCCTGTCCCTGACTACCAACTCTGCCAATGTCAGTGTCTATTGCCAACGTCAGTCCTTCTGACCGATGTCGGTCTTACCTATTGCCGATGTCGATCCTCCTGACCGACATTGGTCTTACCCTGCCTGACACCGCCAGCTTCAGTCTGCACATGACCAACATTGGCACTTGTCTATTCGACGCCGGGTCCTCCTGACTAACATCGGTACCTGTGTTCACCTGTGAGTGATGACTTTTTACCCACGAGCTCCTTTGAATCAATCCCATGTCCAAACTGCCCTGCTCAGAAGTATCCAACCTCATCCACTGAACTCTGTCTGTCATCTCCTCCAAGAACACCAAGGCTTTCCAGTTCTTAAGCTTATCAAACACATCTGTCTTCCGCTTAAGAACATGCATCTCCTTCCTGCTCATGTGACCAAGCCTACAAAGCCACGTCTCCACAACAGAAGAAGAATCAATAATTTAAGCAAGTAGATAAAGAGTACCTGCTTTCTTACCACCAGCTAATTCAAGTGTATCCGCTGTGAGAGTTCTTGTGTATCTCTCATCACCCAAACTTTTTGAAGAAATTAGCCACATCTCCAAACCTGGGACCTGCATGACCTTATTCAACACCCATGTGTTGGCTGCCTATAATTTCAGCTTCACTTCCCCTTTGCCAATTCTTTGGCAAGGCTCACCAGCTCCTTTATCTAGGGCTGCATGGAAAGAGGCAATAGAATCTATTAACCAAGATTCAACTTTATCCAAAAAACCTCTCAGAGCATCCTGTGCAACAACACCTGCAACATCTGCATCTTCAGTTCCTTCATGCTGATCTTTCACAAACCAACAATTTTCTTTTACCTACTCTTTCTTTCCATAGGACCGTAAGTGACCATCTGTGCTTTTCAACTCCTCCATTCTTAGCTTACTTTGATTTGCCATTGCTCTACTCCCACTCAATTAGAAACCCTTGAGAGTGACCTGTAACCAAACACAAAACCTGCTCCCTACAACCTTAGCTCTGATACCACTTGTTGGAAAATAATAGAAGCACACAATTGATTACCAAATACAAGTAGCTTAATATGTGGAATTAACCAGAATCAAAAAGTAATTAGAATTTAGAAATAACACATGATATGAGAGACAATACACAACTTGTGTTAAAACTCTTTTAGAAGGAAATACAACAAAGAAGGCTGCCATAGTTCTTCTTCCTTACACACCTCTAGGGCTCCCACACCTCTAGGGCATAAACAGTAAATCTTCCCTCAAAGCTCTCTCCCTTAGGTCCCAACACCCAACCTAAACATAGAGTTGGTGTTCACCTCCAGTGTTCCACGTACACCACAAGTGCTCCATGCACTCCACAAGTACACAAATGTACTTCAAGTAGATCTCCCCTGAACCTGCAACAACTTGCACCTCAATAGACCTTACTTATGGAAGGATTTTCTTTGCCTTCCTCTTTGCTCTATTTGAGTACCCACTGTACTCCAAGTAGATCCCACCTGATTCTGCTCCCTGTTGTGTTGTTGTCCTATCTGATCTTGCACACCTATAAATCAATCTGGTTCTGTACACCTATGAACCTTGACCTTGCACACACATCTGCAGATCAATGATCTTACTTACCCATGTAGATCTCCTAAAGTATCCATGCTCACTTGATGACCAAGATCATACATACATGAAGAACCCTGTTGATTCTCCAATTTAGCACCCACACTTGGTACTATGGCACTAGGAGGAACACACCATACTCTCTTCTCTCTGAAGGAGCTTATTTGCTCTCTTACTCTCTAGCACACCTTACAATGCAATCCATGAGTCTATTATATAGATCTCATACAAACAATAATTAGACACCTAATTATAATAACTAGATCCATAGCTCTTAGTCTAAAATTGGCTCTCAACATGCAAACACTTGGTTCGTTAGCTAACTACCCGTAACATACTCGTATCCGAACCACATAGGTGACCGACGTCAGTCCCTGTCTACCTGAGGGTGTTAATGCCGGCCGATATCTGATCGACATCAGTTGCCTTCTTGTCTGATCCTATCGACATCGGTTGGCCTGACCGCCGCTGATGTCTGTGACACTCTGCAACCCTTCTGCAACCTCCTCCTCTATTTGCATCAGTGAAGATTTTAGCTCCACAACCTAACAATCTTATCTTGATGTAGTGAGATATAACAAACTACCAATCATAGACCTATACATTGTATGATTTACTTCATGAGATTCATCACCTTTTCTCAATTTAAAATAAGTTATCGTGGGAATGCTAACTAGTTTACTATCCTCCATACTAAATTTCTTGAGCATCTCATTTTCATACTTGGTATGGGATATGAATATCCCTTCTTTGGATTCTTCAACCTGTAGACCAAAAAAAATTGAAATTTATCCTAAAATGGAAATTTCAAACTCCTTTTGTATTTTATTTGTAAATTCTTTGCACATATTATTGTTGTTACCACCAAAAATGATGTCATCAACATAGACAACTATGATCAACATATGTCCATTTTCAGACTTAACATACAAGTTACTGTTTGTACATCCTTTGATAAATCCTCATTATTTAAAATTTTGATCCAACCTTAAATACCATGCTCTAGGAGCCTATTTTAGACCATATAGTGATCTCTTCAGTTTGCATAGATAGTCTTCCTCATCTATCAGTTGAAAACCTTCAAGTTGTAAAATATAAACTTCTTCATCTAAGGTTCCATTCAGGAAAGCTGACTTAACATCCATCTAATCAACTTTAAACTTCTTAAAGACTGAGAATACTAAAAACATTTAGATGGCTTTCAGTCTTTTCATTAGGACAAATGTCTCCTCAAAGTCTATACATTCTACTTGAGCATATCCTTTGCAAACAAGTCTAGCTTTATTTCTCACAACATTTCCATCTTCATTCAGCTTGTTTTTAAAGACCCATTTTGTGTTATGGCGTTCTTGTCTATGGGTTTTGGAATGAGCTGCCAAGTTTTCTTCTTTTCTATTTGACTTAGTTCCTCATCTATGGCCTTTTACCAATTCTCATCTTTGTTAGCTTCAACATTGCTTTTGGGCTCAATTTTAGATATTAAAACTTACTTTTTATTTTCTCATTGGAACCCATCTCCTCATTTGGACTCCTTCATTCATGTTTTCAATGATTTTCTCCTTAGGATGATCCTTTTGAATAGACCTTAAGGGTGCCTTTTCAGTCCTCTTTATCTCTTTTTCATTATCTAATATTTCATCCATAGATTCTTTTTTTAGTTCTCCAATTCTGATTTCCTTTCAGGTTCAATCTCTTCTTCGATAATCTCTTCAAATTTAACATGAATGCTCTCCAATAGCTTATGAAATATTTTTTTTAGAAGACAAAGGCTTTGCTATGAGTGGAATAACTAAGGAATATTCCCTCATCACACCTTGACTCAAAAATACCTAGCTTTTTCTCCTTCCTTAGAATGTAGCATTTACTTCCAAACACTCTAAAGTACTTGACCGAGTAGGATTTCCATACCATAGTTTTTATAGAGTCTTATAGTTGTTCACTTTCAATTAAACTCAGGTCAAGATGTATATTTCTATTTGGACTACTTCTCTCCAAAAACCATCTAGCAAGTTGGCTTTTTTCAACATTATTCTAGACATCTCCTTGACAGTCATATTCTTCCTCTCAACAATTCCATTTTACTATGGAGTTTTTAAAATAGAGTATTGTCTCTTAATTCTATGCTTGTCACAATAGTCTATGAGTTTATTTGAAGTGAATTCACTACCTTTATCATATCTGAGACACTTAATCTTTCTACTAATTTCATTTTCAACCATGGCCCTAAATATCTTGAATATCTCAAAGGATTGAGATGTGTCCTTTAAGAAAGTTACCCATGTCATTCTTGTGTATTCATCTAAAAACAACATGAAATAATACACTCCTTTGGAACCTCTTGTATTGGTTTGTATACAAAGATCATTATGAACTATCTATAGAGGTTTTGTAGTTGCATATTCTTTAGTTTGAAATGAGACCCTAGTCTATTTAATGAGTTGACATTCTCTACACATTGTGTCATAAGGCTTGGTTATCTTAGGCATGTGTCTTACACACTTATAAGAACTTACTTTGACTAAATATATGTCCCATAACTAGCTCTCATCAATTTTTCCCATGAGACAATTTGTATCATTTACCTTAATCAGATTATATATGTTACTCTCAATCTTATTTCCTTATGCAAAAGTTTTTTTAGACCTTAATTCATAACCTTTAGTATCAAATATGACTTTATAGCCATTGTCACACATCTGATTAACACTCAATAGATTATGTTATAGTTCTTTAACATAAAGAACACCATGTGGAGGGTGCTTGCAATCAATGTGCAAGGTTCTATTACCTCTAATTTTGAACGTAGTATTGTCTCCCAAGCCAGCAGTCCCTTCCTTATATTGGCTCAATTTCATGAACTTAATCTTGTCACCATTCATATGCTTTAAACAACTAGTATCTATGACCCATAGATTTTTCTCTTTAGCATGCAGTTTTGTTTGAGTGATCATAGACTAATTTTCATTTTTTTCATTTCTCCTTGGGTTTCTTGATTGTAATTTTCTTTATCATCTCATTGATTTATGAGCCTTTATTCACTTTATGAGTCTCAACCCATTTTTTATTGTTAGAATTTGATTTAACAAATTTTGTTCTACAATGCTTTGCTATATGCCTAAAATTATTATAGTTGTAGCAAAAAACATCTAGATCTAATAGAGGGGTAGATGAATTCTTACTTAAGAAACTTATCCTTTTCTTAGGTACAATCTTAAAATCAATTACTTTATGTGCAAATTGATTACATATATAACAATAACCATAGAATGATGAGGAACACCTAGTTATCATTCTCCTTTGGGGATATAAAGGAGGTATTCTTAACTGTATCTTCTTCACATTCCTTGTTATGTTATTTTTTGTAGCAACAAACTTGGTCTTTATAGCAATAGCGTTGTTACTTTTCTTCTTCTATTTAGGAATGTGATTTTATTTTTTTCTTATTCCTGATTCTACTGCTACCTTGAAGTTTTCATATAGATTCCCAGTTATACTCAGCATGGGACTCTTGCCTTTCTCATACCCAAGATGTAACGTTTCTTTCAGGGGCTTTTGTGAGCTGATCATCTCATCCAATATTATAGATCCTCCTTTTAGTTTTAGACCTTTATCAAAATTTTCTTGGGCTTTTTGAGCTTTTCTCTTAGGTCCATAATTTTTTCCTCCATCTTTAAGCATTCTAAGGATTTTGCTTGCAAATCAATTTTGACCACATCCTCTATCCTCTTTGCCTCCTCAACTTGGGTATTAAAACTCACTATCATTTGATCTGATTCCTCATTTATTTTATTTAATTTCTCAAACTCCTTTTGACTAAGCTTATTTCGTTTAGAATTTTCTTTTCTAAGTTTATCAATTTATTTTAAAACACATATGAGTTTTTATTACAAATTTACTTCTCCTTCTTCTTCTTCATCATCATCTAAGTCCTATTCTTATTGGCATAAAGAAGTTCATTCATAAGTCATGAACAAAACTTTGTTTTGTTTGGCCATAAAATCACTATCATGCTCATCATTTTAACTACTGCTATCATCAACTAAGTCACTATCTTCTTTTGAGTACAATCCCTTTTTATTATTAAAGAAATTTTTATTCTTATTGGGATAATATGATTTCTCCTTTTGATTTTTCTTAGCTAAATTAGAGTCATCCTTCCTTTTATGTGGAAATTTAGCAGTAAAGTGACCTATATTTCTGTAATTAAAGCATTTGAAGGGTAACTTACCTTTATATTTGCCTGAGCCCTTATTTAATTTTCTAATGAAATTGGCCTCTACATCATCAACCTCCTTAGTTTTAGAATCAAGAGCTTCTTCTTCTTCCACCTGCTTAGAAACATTGAAAGTAGCTTCTCTCTTAGATGACTCTGCATCTCCCAACCTCATCTCATATGCAGTGAAAGTTCCATGTAACTCATGTACTATGAGCTTATTAAAATATCTTGCTTCTTCAATGATAAAAATTTTAGAATCATACTTTGTTGTCAAAGATCTTAAAACATTTTTGATAATGATTGATTTGTACATTATCTCTCCAAGTCCTCTGATTGCATTTACAATCTCATCTACACTAAAGAGGTAGTATGCAATCTTCTCTTCCTCCCTCATCTTGAGGATCTTGAACTGTCCCTTATCTGTTTCAATCTTGGCTTGTTTTAATCTATCATCTCCATCATATATGCTCTTTAATTAGACTCATATGTCCTTTGCACTTGAACAATGCATGACTTTAACAAACTCATTATTTCACAATCCACAAAGAATATTATTCTTTGCTTTGGCATTGTTTCCACATGCCTTCTTCACTTCCTAATTAGTACGAGAAATAATAGGGGGTGTGTATCTATTCTCAATGGACATCCAAACATCAAACCCCAAGGAGGTCAAATACACTTTAATCTTTATGATCTAGAAGGCATAGTTAGACCCATCAAACAAAGGTGATTTGTTTAATGAAGTTCCTTCATGATTGGCTATTTTGTGTTTAGACTCCAAGATCAACCTGAGCTGATTAAGCTTCTCTTTTGGAACCCTTAGCTCTAATAGGAATTGTTGAACACACCTATCTACTAAGAGGGGGGGTGAATTAGTAAATATCAAAAATGAATTTATTACAACTTTCAAGATAAATTTTAAACATATGTAATCTTAAACAAATAAATGAAAGAAATCACATGCACAAAATCAAAACACACAACACTAGATTTATATGTGAAAACCCAAAGGGAAAAACCATAGTGAGAATAATGCTAGAAGATACTATTCTAATCCAACCTCACAAAGTTTGGATCACTAATTGAACCTGACTGGTTACATTTAAGGACACCCATCCTAAGGAGACACCAATCCCCTATTTTAAGAGCACCAACTCTAAGGAATCACCCACTCCCTATACTGAGCACCAACCTAGATTAATCTGATGGCACTAACCAATCAGACATTTATACTTCAAATTCATGAATCAAATTCATAAATGTATCCAAGTATTTTTTCATTGTTGTATGTCTAATCTACAACTACTCATTTCTCATTTAACACACTTTTGTGTGATCTTCACTCTTCTTGCACCCTTTCTCTCTATCTAAATTTATCTATTTGACACTTTGGTATTCTCCAATTTGACCATTACTACTCTATGCTCAGATGAGTCTCATATTTCTACATCTACAACTTGACTTCTCTCATTCCAAAAATGAAAAATGACTATTTTCATCCCTACTCTCTGTCACTTTGGAATTTTTCATCAATCAAAACTTAGATGAGTCTCCTTTTTATATATTTTACTTTGTTTCCTTGTCTCTTCTCATTCTAAGTAAATGAATAATTGACTTCCATTCTATGAGCCTTCTTCAAATTCTACCCTTGTCACTTTAATTACAACATTTGTACCATAGGAATGAATCTATGATTAATCATTTTATTTAATAGTTATTCAAAAAATTGACTATTGATTTTAATCAATTGTCACAATAGATTCTTATAGCTAACTCACTTCAATGGTTATTCATTTTTTTTTCATTACAACTTTGAAACATGTCCATTGATCTTTCCATCCAAACTCTGCATGCCATTAAATCTCTTGAAGATGCATGATATTTATATTGGCTTGGTCATTAAACTTTGACATGTTGACTTCATCTCATTTTCTTTGGCATTCATGTATCACTTGTTCTCATTTCAATTGTCTTAGACATGATGGATATTTATCTTTGCCTATATGCCTTTTGGGAGTTTGTCATGAAAACCTTTTGGCTTTTTTAAAATGGCCTTGTGTCCTACATAATTATCCTTCAGCACTTGTGGAAGTGTTCTATGTCTTTTGGCAAATTTTCAAGTGTCCTTTCTCTTCATTCAACCTGCCCTTCAATATTTTGTAAAGTGTCTTTTGAAACTTTGCAAGTGTCCTTCTCTCCTTCAGAAGTGTCCTTTGGAAGATTTTTAAGTTTCCTCTATCCTTTGGAAGTGTCCTTTTATAAACTCTACAAATGTCTTTTCTTCATTCAAACTATCCTCAAACAAATTGTTATAGGCTTTTTGTCTAAGTTCCCTTCGGGATAATTTCTGCAAACATTTTATCTATGTGACCTTCAAGATAATTTCTATGGGATTTTTGTCTAAGTTCCCTTTGGGATAATTTCCCTAACAAAATGTCCAAGTGCCTTTTCAGACTTTTGAAGTGTCTTTCACTTCTTTGATCATATCTTTAAGAACTTATGTATAGGACACATACCCTTCAGAACTTTTACAATGGTATACATACCCTTCAAAAATTTTGTTTTGGGTCACTTGTCCTTTGCCACTTTCCAAATGTACCCTTTGAAACTTTTGATCGGATCACTTTCCCTTCATAATTTTTCAAATGCACCTTTCATAACTTTTGCATAGAACTCATTTCCTTTAAAACTTTCCTTCAGGGTAATTTTTCTGAAATAATTCCAAAGCTTTAGAGTAATTGATGCAGGATTTTTGTTCAAAAAATCTTCAACACTTTTTATGAAAGAATTACCTTTAATATTTTCTTGAAATAATTCCCTTATTCGTTGTGGGCTTTTTTTCAAGAGAATTATCTTTACCAATATTTCTAAAAGAATTGTATTTACTGATATTTTTGAAAGAATTCCCTTGACAAATACAAAGGTGAAAAATTGATGAAGTATGGAAACTTAGTAGGATTTTAGCTGAGTAAAAACCTTATGCATTTGTAACATTTTCTCTATTCATCCTTATGATATAGAAATTAGACCACAAAGAATAGACACAAACCTGATTATCATAATGTGATCATTTACTTTAGATGTTACCATACATGCAAAATGTTGATAACATCATCATATGCTCTTAGCCATATCTTGTCAGGATAACCATGTGAGAAAAGGCATTCGAAGTACACACACAAGTTTGTTCAACTCAACACACACACAAGTCTATTCAACTCAACACACACACAAGTCTATTCAACTCAACACCTTTGTCATTAATTCATGATATCACATTATACCTTTGACATCAAGGTCTATGTCCAATAAAAAAAGACATGGAATACAAAATATAATGACATTTCACAATCTAACCACACCAAGGAAATCTAAGGTAATCAAGATAATGGTAGATAATATAAGAGTGAGAGAGAGCCTTGCTTTTATAGAGTAGGAAGTACCTCATAAATACAAGTGGTTACACTAATACATGTGGTTACATAAATACAAGTGATTCCAAATGGTTACCTAAAGTCTATTTTGGTGTAAAATTTAGAATTTAATGTGTTTTGTCATGTGTGTGTGTAATTTAGACTTTAGTGCAAGTTTTTAAGTCTAAATAGGACTTATGTTACATATTTTAACATTTTGTATAAGGATTAAATAGTCAAACATTTTAAATCTAATGTTGTGCCCATTTTGGTAAAATGAGCTTGTACATATAAAAATAAAGTGACATAGGATTTATGACCTAATAATGTAGTAGGTGTAAGTTTAGGTAAGCATTATTTCCATACAATGTGTTATGGATGTTTCCATAAATACAACACGAATCTACATATTGAAGTAGAATGTGATTTTTCTCCTCCTACTCTATGCCATTGTATGTATTTAGTTAAAAACTAATGAAATATTATCCTTTAACACATCTTGGTGTTCATTTTTTATTGCTTAATCATTTATTTATCCTAACATTTTTTCTATATATTTTGTAACTAACTTAGTGATGCAAGTAGACCTCTTCTAGG
>JARHVA010002601.1:2000000-2162500 GCA_037957365.1 Torreya grandis
AATCATAGGTTGTAAATTTTTTTCTTGGGTGTGTGTTGTGCTAAATCCATGTTGTTTGTGAGTTGATTCAGCCTTCATCCAAACCTGTACACACCTATCAAGGTCTTGAAAAAAATCATCTTGTATATTCATACCTCATCATCATCCCATTATATATATTATCTTTGTCCTATCTCTCATCTTATCTTCATCTTGTCCTAGTCTAATCTTCCCTACTTGTCATTGATTTCATATCTTATACATATTTTTCATCATCTTTTGGTACATAGTCTATCCTCTTTCACTTCTTCATCATTTGTCATCACCCCATCACTCGTATATCTTAATAATAATCTTATATATCCTTATCATATCATATTTATCATACATACTTTTTTCCCTTATTAGCACTAGAAAAACTCATCATTAGTCATACCCCCATCACCAATATCTCATCTTATACATCCTAGACATCATCTTTTACATATTATCCTTTTGTCTTACTCTCATCATAAACTAGTTATATCCACCCATCATTAATCATCATCCCATCACCCACATAACCTAATCATCACCTTGTATATCCTTATCTCATCCTCGTGTACATATCCTTGTTCTCTTGTACATCCTTCTAGTCACATCCTATCCTAGACTAATCTATCATTAGTCACACCCTCATTACCTACATATCCTAATCACATATTATTTCATCACCAATTCTTTGTCTTGAACTTGTCTTCATCACCCATATAGTATATCCTTATTGGCTCCTTAGGTCATATATGGGTTCACACCATGCCCATCTAATCTTATGCCCTTCATCATTTAATTATCAACTATCATCATACTTGCCCTTGTCCCATTATCCTTATCACCTTCATCACATAATCATACCCCATCCCATCTTGAGTAAATCATTATAAGGTTTTGTGCTAGTCTTATCACCCTAATCTACTATCACCTAACATTTGATTGAATCTTATACATAGTCAATATCATGTTAGCATCTTGTCACTTTTTTAGTTTCAATATATAAAACACATTCATTCATCAATCTAATTATCCCTAGTATAATCATATTGCCTATTCATAGCTAGCACCCATCATATCATCCTCTTGCTAGTTAAAACCTAGGAACCCATCAAATCCCTAATCCTTGGCTAGATTAACAACTAAGGCATTATTTCTAGGTCATTAACACCTATTGTACTATTGGTTTGAAATATGATCCTAATATTTAATCCATCCATCATCACCTAATCATACTATCTCAATTATTAGATTCATCATCTAGCACCATGATGCTAGACCCTACCTCATCGACCAATACATATCTACCCACAAGGATGAGATACTCTTGTGGTTTATTATGATGGGTGTTCCACTTCTTGAAGGTGTTGATCCCCTTCAACTCATTATTCCCCTCATCCAATCCCCTTATTATGAGTCCGTCACAAATCATCACTCCACTAATCATAGCCCATTATATACTCCTTCTTATACTAGTAAAGGGAATCCAATCTTGGCCACCTCATCTACTATTAATCTACCCACCCAGTCATGTTAACAACTATTTGATCTAAAATCCAATGCTTCCACATCTAATTCAAAAATAGAAGTGGGCCCTTATACTCCCATTATTATGCCCTTGGAATCCTTTTTCAAATAATTATTCACCACTAACATGATGGTCTATCCATCCATTCACCATCTTGATCCTACTAATCCTAAGCCCTCATGGTATAAATATAACCAATATTGTACATATCACCAAACCTAGGGGCATACTATTAATCAATGTAAACCTTTTTGAGATTACATGACATAGTAATCAAGGATGAATTAGATGAATCTAAATACTTGGGTGAACAAGAAGAGGAATGCCAAGATGCCCTTCCCAATCACAATCAAGTCTTTCCCCTTCTAATCCAAGTTGAAGAAACAACTCCCATCATCCACCAATCCTCTATTGTAATTGAATTTATGCCTGATGAGCCTAGTCCTCCAATATTTCATGAACCCTCTCACCCATCACATCAAATACCCCTTATTGAAAGGTCAATCATAGACAATGAACCTTCTACTAGTAGTATTACATCTTGTACATTAGATTCAACATCAAAAGTCTTATCTTCATTAGGATCATATACAACACCAAAATTTGAATCAAATTTCTCATCAAAAACATTATCCCTCATTTTTATTGCAATACATACTAATAATGTTTATCTTTTTAAGGATACCCCTAATCTAGATATCCCCAATCTATTACTAGGCATACCTTTAGATATTAATCATGATGATGAAGACATAATAGATTTTTTACAATATTTATCTATCAAAGATAGATAGAGTGAATCTGATTCTATGATTGATGCACATACTATCACTAGTCTTAGTGATCCTTTTGTTGATCTTGAAGATATTTTCTTCAATGTCAAAACTGGGTCTCCTAGGAACCCCTATCAGGACCATGTTGCCTCATCACCACTCATTGACCTCATCACACTATCTCCATCACCTCCATCTATCATAGATCCCTTTCTTCCCATAAATGATCATTTAATCACATTCCTCCATAGGGACAATCAAGAAAGTACATCATTGGACCCTTATTTTAGCAATATAATGTGTGCCACAAATACAAAGGTCCAAAACTATATTCCACAATTTATAAATCATAAATAAATAGCATTTGATCTTATAAATGAAAATCAAGAAAAGTCAATCATTGGCCTAGTCCAAAATCATCTTCCCATAGAGAACCCAAAATCAAGAACTAGGGGACTATCAAAATCAAAATAATCATTATATATTAAGTCAAAATCAATCTCCCTTGGTGAATCCCAAATTTAGGAACTAGTGGACAATGAAAGTCAAGTCCCCTCTCAAAATCCAAATAATGTCCAAAGCATGTCCAATCATCCATCAAGTGATCATATCAAATATTAATCACAAAGTTAGTGTCTTGGATCTCCTATAGTCTTTTATCAATTGGAACCAATCAAATGAAACATTTACCACATTTTTAATGATGTATGCAACTACCAGTCCTAATCATCCATCGCCCATCATCTCATCCTATCATGAACCTATAATTTATTTTAGTATTAATATTCTATCACCCATCATACCATCCTAATCCTATCATCCATCAAAATCAAGATATAATCAAATCCATAACTCACATCACCTCCCCAAGTAATATTATCTCTCCTAGGGGTAATGAAGACACTTGGTTTAGATATTTGGAGTGTTCTCCATAAATCATCAATCAAGGTCACATAGACCTTAATACATCTAGTAACATGATCACAACATCACACATCCCCATAATAGGTGTTGGCTAGATATCACCACAATGCCTGCATTCCTACATCTTATCCCCATATCCAATAAATCAAGATGCCATTCCAAAAAGTCAAAATTCAAAATAAAAAGTAAAAATTGAAATAAAAATAATTTATCCAATGGTGAAAATGAATCTTCTTGTGCCTTGGGAAAGTGCCATGATGAAAATTGGTTTTCAGTGTCATGGTAAAATAATCAATTGCCTACATTATACCTCAACACTTGGGGGAAAAATAAATCTATCCATTGTCAATCCATCAATACTTATCTCATCCCTTATTAGCTTTTTCTATATAACCTATCCACATCATCCTTATCTATTTTATCCCCTAGTGCCATTATTCCTACCCATAATCTTCCATCATATCACATTCCTTCCCATCTTGGCCTTCATAAGGAATGGAAGGTGTCTTGAGAACTATTCCTAAACCATATTTTCATATCCTCTAATAGACACTCAGGTAACTAAACATTTGGTTCCTTCATGATGTGGTCATTGGCAATCCCTAGTCCATTCCTTCCTTGGCCCTTATATCTTTTTCATCATCTTCCTCATCCTCTTGTCACTCATCCATTATTCCATACATCCTCATCTCTATTGCTAGGGTTGGTATTCCCTTTGCTAGTAACCCCATTTATACAATGTACATACATATCTCAAAAATCCTTAAAATTGAAATATGTCAAAAAACCCTAGAAATCATAAAACTTGAAAAAGCTAAAAATTGTCCATGAGGTCTTGTCTTATCCCAAATCCCCTAGTCGCATCCATCTCATATCATCTCAATTATCATCCTCTTAACACTATGCTTGGTCTTAAAACCAAATTAGAGTGGTCACTCTTCCCACCATATATTCATTATCCTTTTAGATAGGTATTATCGACATCCATAGCCTTATCAAAGAATTCAATCTGGTACCCATCATTTCCCTATTAATTATTTTTCACACCTAGTACCCATCAAATCTCCTCCTTGATAAATGTGGAAGGTACTTGATCCCATCACTATCTTTATCATTGCCTTTTCATACCTAGCACCCATCAAATCACTCTTTGCTAATATGAAAGATATTTCATCCCATCATCTCCTAGCCTCCTTGCTAGATTGGATTCCTATAAGATCTTTTCTATTAGTAATCCTTGGTCATCACTTTTATAAATCACCTTCTTTATCCACTTTTCAATTTGATTTCAAGACCAAATTACTATTCAATGACCGTTTCCCATCCTGCATCCCTTTATCCTCAACTAGGGACAACATCTTAGCCTAAACCTAATCATGATCACCCTATCCAAATCCAAAACTATCTTAAGTCCACAATAACATCATGATCATCCAACTCGTCACCTAATCACTCATCCCATCATTAGACAAGACATTGGGACACTAAATGTATCTAATATGTGTGTTATTTGTTTGTCTTGTTTGCATATCTTTTATCATTTATATATCTTCTTTATCTTTCTTTTTTTTTGCATCATGTATTTTTTGTATTGGGTAATGAAGAGGGATGATATGAGGACACTAAAAGTTTCCTTGAAGATGCAGAATTTGCTACTTGCCCATGCACTTTGGCATAATGTCTTCTTGGTTATATTTTTATCATGGGGCATACTTCCAAGTGACATATTTATTAGATTGCTTAGACTATGATGAGCCTTATGACATATTTGATGGATTGATCACCAACACCTCATATTTTATCCTCATATTCATCATCATCTTCTAGTTAGAACTACATCAGCCTAAGGTATTTTATACTATGTAGGAAACACTTGGCCATATTTTAGTGCCTAAGGATAGCTTAGCCACAATCTCCTCTTTCCTCATCATCACACCTTTCATCAATAAAATGCTTAATATATAATATCAATAATATTATTTTATTTTGGTCACTTAATCACATTGGTTCTCTTATCCTCTTCATCATATTGATCGATTTAGTTTTGAGTTGCACCCATCATTAATCCTATTAAATAACTTATCTATCATTGACTAGATCTCTTGCTTTCATGAATCCTTGTTTGGGATACATCTAAATATTGTGTCCTTTTATAATATCATCATCATGTGATGGTTGATTCCCCTTGGGATGTGTCTATAATGGTGACACCCATCTTTAGTCCCTATGCATGTGTCTTTGTTAGGGACATCATCCATATGTATCTTAGTACTCAAGTTGAATTCATATTATTCATCTTCTATCTCACATCTAGAATCCCATCCCCTCATCTATCCATCACAACCCACCACTTTATTCTTCTTGTGAGTGCCCATTTTTTTCTTTCTTCCTTGTATGTCCCCTCAAGGAGGCATCATATCCCCTAACATCATATTTATTAACATTCATTCATGACATAGTTTTTTTTTTAAATATCATTACTCATTCCACTTCACTCCACTCGTAATACCCTTTCAAAGAGGGATAAAATGTATGCACCTAAATTTATTTGTCTACATTATTGTCACTAATAATCTTATTAGCCAACATTAATTCCACTTATCTCATTTATTTTAATTAATCCCATCCTGATATCCCCCCTTTTCCTAGTCAGTTATCTGATATACCCCTTCATTCCTCTTCACTTACTAACCTTATTCATCCCACTCCATCATTAATTTATCCTAAATCTTTATTATCCCATCTTAATCTCATTTACTTATTATTTAAGAATTTTAAATTCCCAATGGCACACTTACTAGCCTATGCCTAGGCTCTCCTACACCTCTAGTCTCTAATCAGCCACCTAATTCATATCTAATCCCCTATCCTACACTTAATTAATCTCTAAGAGGATTATAGAATCCTCTCTATTCTAACCCCTCCTCTCTATAATCCTCTAAATCTAGAGGCTTCTATAGAATTTTAAATTCCTTGGATAATCCCCATTCATTGATCTCCTTCATTTAACTTCAAATCTCCCCCATTGATCTTTCCATCCTCTTTCTATTTATACCACTAATTCCTCCATAGAAGGACATCTTGGAAATTAATAGAGTCTCCATGTCAAACTAATCCCAAGCATCCATTCAATAATCATTGATCAAGAAACATCTTCATGTCAAAAATATGAGTCAAGGTAATCCTAATTCAAATCCTCTTATTTTAATTCCATTTAATCATGGTGTAGATCATTTATCTTTAGGATCATAGTGTTGATTTTGAATTGTATTCATCCATTGGTATTTTTGTTATAATTACTCTATCACTTTACCTAGTAGTTAGATATTTGAATGATCAAATTGTGTAGTTTAATCCATAGAGCTCAAGAATCACACACACACACAGACACACACACACAGACACACACACACACACACACACACACACACACACACACACACACACACACACACACACACACACACACACACACACACACACACACGCATGCACGCACACACACATGTTTGTATGTGTGTGTGTGGTGGTTATGTCTTGTCTTGTGAAATAATAATAATATATATTCATATGTTTGATGGATTAAATATATATAAAGTTATTATTCTTGTAATTAGCTTAATTTATACTTGTTAATAGGAATTAATTAGTGTGAATCTATTGATTATACTGATTTTAACCAAATCTTGCATTGCTAGTACTAGCTAAGTAATGAAGATAAAATTCACTAGCTTACTTAACACAACCAATGCCAGATGAAGGTAATCCGATCAAGTGGTGTGTATGAATTTGATTGATCCTAGAGATCAATAGCTACTTTAAAACTTTGGTGAAAGTAATGTTAACATAGACATTGTCATTTCATATGTATGATTTACATGTTTGTGTGATATCATGTTATAATATATTTTCTTTGTGGTACACATCATGTACTATAAATCTTATAGCACACAAGTACTAGCATGTCTTTCTAGATTACCTCATCGTCACTATCTTCCCATCTATGAATGGAGGGACATTCCCTATTTGGATGATTATGTGGGGGATCAATAGTCCCTTGTTGGTGTGGAAAAGTGATTGGATGATGCTCTCCTTACTCACTATAGTAATTATTGGAGGCTACACTTGATATTATCAGAGATATTGGAGTTAGAGTGGCTCACGCTCTGTAGAGCATTGTATCTGTTATTGCATTTATGTTAAGGCATAATGCCTATTGGAAATGTAATTGATTAATTATTATACATTGATAATAGTGGCTATATTATTATATCAACCATGGCTAGATTTTAATGTAATTACTTTTCTTATGAAATTAGGATATGTTACATAAGATTCTAATGATTAGTAACTATCAATGATACATTTTACTTATGTTTAACATAGTTAGTTAGTATGATAAGATCAATAATTAGATTCTCATGGTGTAATCTAATGAAATATTAAGTGTTATGTAAAATTTTAAAAAATAAATAAATAAATATTTCATTATTCTAGTAAATCCCTAAGGGGATGTTACATTTGTCTTATAAGAGTTAAGGTATCTTTTGGCTCTCTAAACATGGGTTTTAGGTCTATATAAGGCATGTAGGTACAAAGTCCTCAATTCCTCTTACCCTAGAGTTTATTTTTACATAAAACCACTTAAATATCCTACCAAACAACATTTTTCACCATTCCTCAAATTTGCAAAACATTTTTAGGGTTGAAACTCTTTTTAAAGAGATTCTAATGCCTTAAACCTTAGACTAGGTTTACACAGTCTTATCTTGGTTGAGAGTAATCAAATGGGTTTAGATATTATTTCAATGCATATCTCTAAATCCTTTTCAACTTACAAACATCTTCTCTATTACACCTTGAAATTTCAATTGAATTTTATCCTTAATTAGTCTTGAAAACACAAGAAAATGTTTCTTACCTTGACTAAGTGTGTCTATCTTCAACCTTACAGACTGAGAAAGTAAAATTTATCCCCTTTAAATAAACATTAGTAACTTCAAACCACTTGAAACACCTCTCTTTACACTTCCTCTTTCTTTCCACAAACCTTCATAGCATTATAATGGTTAGTCTATAATAAATAAGTTTTTTAACCTCTAAAACCTTGATGTAGGGTTTAAGGACCGTGAATAGGGCTAGGAGCTTTATAATAAGGATAAATTACAATTTAAGAATTAATTTTTAATTCCTTCACTTTATAAATAATATAAACCTCCCTATTCACCTCTGTCACTCATGTTTATCCTTTGAACTATCTAAAAATGAATGAAACTAGATGTGATTCCCTTTATTGTCAACACAATCTTAGACCAAGAACACTAAAATGGAGAAAAATTAGTTTTTAATGATTGTCAGAGATTATTTTTCATTGAATTAAGATCTGTATGCACTATATTTATCCAAACACTTGTTCTTGAGACTTAATAATATCTAAATTCATAGAAAAATCTCTTTATCTTATACTGTATTTCTAAAATGCCCTATTTTCAGATTCTTGCAACTTCTATAATCATTATCAAGTAATAAAAAAGATTAAAAAACAAATAAATCATTCACTTGCACAATAATGAGTATGAGAATCCATCAATGGTGTGGTAGAAAACATTCTTTTATTTATACATCCATAAACAACTTTACATAACCATATAGACTCTCTGAGTCTCCACAAGCAGACCTATTACTCACTTTCTCTTCTCTAACATGTTATCCACTTATATATACTCAACGTTATACTTGTCTTCTTACTATATTAAGCTCCCCATAACTTGGTTCAAATTTATAACAAAAATATCTAAACTTGTCTATACAATATTTTCTCCAACAACTTTAAGTTTATCTCTTCACATACTTTATTTAGTCATCCACCCATGTTGGAGGACTCCACATAAGTTTCAAGATAGTTTTACATTGACTTGAAGGTAAACAAAACCTTTATAACTTATTATTAGACCCTAGTGACCTTTACCAATGGATCAAAACCTTCAAACATGTTAAAATCCTTCTAAACTCTCATTTACAAATTCAAATTTTCAAATTTATCATTTTGATGAGAAAACCAACCAAGTTTAAAGACCACTTTTTACAAACAACTGAGGATTCAAATGCCTCATTATAGACCTTAAAAGACCTCATACACTCTTACATGATCATTTCAATGAAAAATGAAGAATTACAAGGTTTTAAGCATCTAAGCACAACCTTAAGAACTACTTAACCAATCATTGATCAACTTTGCATTATCTTGATGATGTTCTTACATCACTTATCCATGAAGTCCTATAGAAACCTCTTACACACATTGGGTGATGTTATTTTAGAGTCTATTTTCTATCACCACATATATAATTATGTTAGCTCTAGGTCTTAGTTGTGCAACGATAAAATGGGCTAACACTCTCTCCTTCCATTCTCTCTTCTCCTAATTTTATGGTATTGTAGTGGCCCACCCTAAGTGTATTGAGTACGTTAATGATATTTTTAGAGTTAGAGTGCCACATGGTTTGAATTCCCCTCTTTTTTATTTTTCAAATGTTTTATCTGAGTTTATGCACTAATAAGATCTTGATTTGAATTCAAGCAATCTATAAATACACAAGCATCTTAGTGTATTCAGGAATCTAAAGATAATATGAAAGAGTGTCCACCATTTTTTGTAACAATGATATATTTAATATTTACAATTATTCTAAAAAATTAATGAAAACATTTAGATAAATTCATTATAGCACTAAATTTCATATTTGTAATATGCATTGTATTACACAAATTTTCTTAGGTAAAGAATCACTAAAATTATTGGATATTGTTTTTCAATATTTTACACTATCAAGGGGCATGAAAAATATCAAGGAAGCTTTATATTTTGTTAGTGTAATTCATGCCTAAAAAATATCACTTTCTTATCATTTTTAGGACTAGTTTCACAAACAAGGCTTGCAAAATAAGTGTGATCCCTAGTGGTAGACGTGAAGTTTCATAAAAATAAATGAAAATTTTGTAATTTTAATGCTAACAAGTACAATCATAAAAAAATCATACATTCTCAACCCTTCCCAAAACTATACTCACTATGATTCTTGCAATTAGAAATGGAACTTGTGAGTTTGGAAAAGTTCCTCTATTCACCACAAATTTTAGGGTTTGCATTGTCATGGCCCAAAACCCTAATTCCCATTATCAAAATTTAATAATTGTTTCTATATTTTCACACACACATATATAATAACCTCTCTCTTTATTACTATGTTTTTAGTAGATTAATTATATCTAATTTATTATTTTATATATAATTTAAGCCTAGTTAAATGTTTATAGATATTTTTGTTAGAATTTAATTGAAATCTATTTATTTATAATAAAGTTTTGTTCTTATATATGAATTCTCAATATATCATTAATTTATAAATTAATTAATAGTTTTTTGTATTTTTTATAATAAAATCAATTTAAAAATTAATTGATGAACTTTATATATATATATATATATATATATATATATATATATATATATATAATACAACTTCTCAATATAATATTAATTAAAAATTTAAAAAAATATTGCTTTAATTTTTTATAATTTTTATTATATAATTAATTAAAAAATTAATTTTTTTGTTGTTATATAAATCCCTAATACATTATTAATTTAAAAATAAATTAATAGTTCCTTTATTTTTTAATAAATTTTTATAATATAATTAATTAATTTTATTTTTTAAAAACTTTAATTCAAATTCTTAATATATCGTTAATTGAGTATTTAAATAATTATTATTTTAAATTTTTTTATAAATTTTTATTATATAATTTAAAAATTAATTAATGATTATATATATGTAAAAGATACCAACATTCTTATTTTTATTAAGATTTATATCTAAATATAACAAATTTCCATGTAATTCCTTCAAACATATCTGAAAAGAGAAGAAGAAGATTATTATTTATAGCACTTAAACTATGAAAGGCATCGTCCATACAACTTTACAAACTGTTATTAAATACCATAGCTTTTAATAGGAAAGAAAATATTTATGTGAATTGATGGTGCTCGAAATAAAAGAAGTGTAAAACTGATCATGCTTGTAGGTTTTCGGTCCTACTCAATACCTACAAACAATGAGTGACGGTTCTATTCTAGTTCTGTGATTATATGTAGATTGCCTAACACGGTTACAAATCATATAAATCATTTTTCACGTTTACAAATTGAAATGACCATCAACGTCATCCCAACTTAAGAGATCAAAACTCTGTAAACATGTTTGCCATTTTTCAACAAATGGATATTTCTTAAAGATGGAAAAAAAATTGTTTTTAGCTGCTTCTCAACTCAAAAAATGTGAATGGTTATATAAAATAATAAAATCCTAGATTTTCCAAAAAAGATTGCGTGGATTTTTCTGAAAGTTAAGACAACTAGAGTTTGTGCGAAAGCCTTTTTTTTTGCTAGATTGCCGTGCTTGTTTGCCCTACTACTCCATGCCGAGGGGAGAACAAAAGAACAATATGCCTGCAAACATATTGTCACAGAATCTTTTAAGGGTTTAGAGGAATTTAGGTCTCTAAATAAATTTCAGAGTACGAGACATTAATTATAAGAAGTCTAAGTTTTGAGGTTGGGCTTGGAGAGATTTATCTTGGTGGGAGTCTCTGGATACTACTAGGTATTTTGTATTGTTTTTTAAGTGGCATGCAATAAGCATGGGCTTGTCATGTGATTCTAAGAGGTTGGTCTTGCAGTGATTCATCTTGGTCTAAGTCTTTGGAAGCATTATTTTCAGTAGCATGCAATAAGTATGGCCTCTGCATCTGATTCTTTGAGATTGGTTTTGCAATTATTCATCTTGGTTGGAGTTTCTAAATACAACAGCTTAGTCTACATTATTTTCAGCAGTATATGATAAACAATGGCTATTCATCTGATTCCTTGAGGTTGGATTTACAGTGATTCATCTTGATGGATGTCTTTGGATATAACTGCCTCGTCTGCATTATTTTCAGTGGCATGTAATAAGCGTGGTTTATTCATTTGATTCTTTGAGGTCAGTCTTGCAGTGATTCATCTTAGTGGGAATCTCTGGATACAATTACATACTCTGCATTATTCTCAGTAGCATGCAATATGCATGGGCTATTCATCTGATTTTTTCGGTTGGTTTTGTAGTGACTCATCTCAGTTGAGTTTCTGGATACAACTGCTTAGTTTGCATTATTTTCAGTTGCATGGAATAACAATGGCTATTCCTCTGATTCCTTCAGGTTGGTCTTGCAGTGATTTACTTTGGTAGGAGTGTTCAGATACAACTGCCTAGTCTGCATTATTTTTAATGGCATGTAATAAGCATGGCTTATTCATCTGATTCTTTGAGGTTGGTCTTGCAGTGATTCATCTTGGTGGAAATATCTGGATACAACTGCTTAGTTTGCATTATTTTCAGTAGCATGGAATATGCAACTCGTCTGATTTTTTTTTGAGGTTGGTGTTGCAGTGATTTATTTTGGTGGGCCTCTGAGTACAATTGCCTAATCTGCATTATGTTCAGTGGCATGCAATAAGCATGAGCTATTCATCTGATTCCAATCCCTTTCTTCATCATGCCTCTGTGGTAGCCGTCGTCATCATTTTGATCATTGGTTTATTTCTTATAAAAGCTTGTTGTAATGTTGCATTCAATTTGAGGAGTGTATCCTCTGCCAGAGATGGTGTTGGCATTGTAAGAGAGGATATACAGGCTGTCGGTTTGGACAAAGAAATTATAGAGGCCCTACCAACATTTTTGTACACATCACAGAGCTTCAAAGAGGTACAAGCGTGTATAGTTTGTCTCTCTGAATTTCAAGAAAAGGAGAAAGTAAAGTTGTTGCCCAACTGTAGTCACAGGTTTCACACAGAGTGTATTGATATGTGGTTTTATTCCCACTCTGCTTGTCCTATTTGTAGAACCATGGTGCAATCCGAGCCATCTTCGAATGCGCTAATTTTTGAAACTGCAGAAGAAGAAATACGAATAAATATTTCAATCATAGAAGAACCCATTTCTTCAAATGTTGTAGGAATTGATGTTTATGGGCATATGGTGAAAGGACAGACAAGCTCTAGCGGTGTACGGCAGGAGAAAGGATGAAATAATTTTATGTGAGATGGATCTAGGATCATCAAGGGCAGGACAAGTACAGCAACTATTGTGATAGATCTCCTTCAAAATAATTCAAACTTTGCATTCGCCACAAAGTAGAAAAGCATGAACTTTTCATCTGTCACAGGCTTAAGAATCTGATCCCTTTTATTTGTATTCCTATGGAATGATGGTCGTTATAGAGCTGAATTTTTTCTTTAGAAACAGATAATTGTAGAAGTTTATAGGTTATGTTTATTTCGTGTGTCCTTCTCACTTTGGGCAGATCGTTTCCCGACAATTCAGCAGCTGCCAGGTCAGCGCTTTTTAAATTCATTGATTTTCACGAGAACCGCGTCACGACGACAACGTTGACGCCAGTGGCTACCGTGGCAGCAAATATTTTATGTATATAGGCAGTTCGTTCAAAAGAAAATATATGTTATGTATATATAATAATTAGTATGGACAGCAAATAAATTGTGCGAATTTCAGTATCTTTGTTCAAAACTCTAACAAATTCAATTATACCTAGATTTTATATGGCCTCAATAATAATGAAAAAAGTTTTATCGCAGAATCACCGAGGGATGTAAGCAAGCTCAATATTGTATAAGGCATTGGTCTCAATAATAATGAAAAATGTTTATTTATGGAAGGATGTAAGCAAGCTCCATATTGTATATTAGAAGGTATTATTAAATGGTTTTAGTATAACATTTGTGTGTGGAATTTAAGTGTAGAAATCAATTCTCAATATAATTATATTTAGATGAATTGTGAATCGTTTGATAAAAATATGGTATTGATTAAATTTTATGATAAAACAAAATTTTAAGTAGAATATTTTATGGAGATAAAGATGATATATGTAGACACTTAAATTTGGCCACCAATGGTTTCATATACAACTTTAGATTATTTCTTGTCAATCATTGAATATCTAGCTCAAGAATTTCTATTAGTCTCAAATTTGGTTTTATAACTTTGCATTAAATCAATTTGGCCTATTAAATAAATTAAATAAGATAAATTAATCAAAATCAAACAAATGACCAAATGCCTAAAAATAATTAATTAACTTGCACACCCTAAATAAAATCAATTAGCAAGTTAAATCAAATTCAAATCTTAATTGAGTTCATCCATGAGCTAATAAATCAATTACTAAAAAGGAAATTCAAGAGCATCTTACCTTTGTGAGTTGTCACTTTTGAAAAATATCTAAAAGAATATCTTAAGAATATTTCAAACTCAACCAAACTTAATAAACTCAACTATAGTTAAATTTAACCCATTCCAATGGATTTGAAACCCTATAAAACTAAACCTAGAGCTTTTTATTTTGGGAACTCAATCTAGAGTTATAATGCAGGAATAGATTCATAAAGTTAAAAGTCTAGTGTGTATAATGTTGAAATTGAGCCAAGCCATATCAATCGAGTCAAGCCATATCAATCAAGCCAAACATTCAACAATGGTGCATAGACGAGATGATGTTAGTCATATGTTATTGATGAAGACTTCTTATGCCTAAACCAAGCAAGCCAATAAATAAATCATTTGGAACTCTCAAAAAAGGTAAAGATTGTTGTTCTTTGCATTTTAGTTGAGTTTTCAATTATTATTTGTTCATTAAGCTCCCCCTAAGATCTAGGCTTAGAGATGTTAGTATGTTAATGTGTTGAGGACTAACACTTGATCTAAACTTTTCTCTTTGTCAAATTCTTTGCCCTGGTGGGACTATCTTCATGATTGTACAATCCACAATTTTTTTTTAATTCATATCATTAATTCTTTTTTTGTTGGTTTTGTTTTGCTAGAGTAAAAACGGTCCATAAAGAATTAATAACTTTTTATTTACTTGATATTTTTTTAAAATTTTTGTAGGAGTATAGCTAAATATGTTATTGATATTCTCTTTATATTTCAAAAACAATCTCTTTATATTTTAAAATTTATAACTCTTTTAGTGACAGTCACTTTTTTTTTAAAAAAAATTTGGTAAAAATGGTTAGTACAGAGTTAATAAATTTTTTATATTCACTTTTTTAACTTAAATTTTTTCAGAGAGGTGCATCCTATACCTATAAATAACATTCAAAAAAATCGTGATAAATGGATGTATATTTTAAAAATTATGGCTAAATTACTTACTATAGATTTTTATAATTTTTGTGTTCGATATTCTTGTTTTTTACCTTCTAACTTGTTTGCATGTTTCATAGATTTATTTTATTTTTATTTTTATTTTTATTTTATTTTTTTTTTTTTTATTGATATTTTTGATAACATTTGCCTAACCTAACATGTTTGCTTCTTTTGAGTTTTTTCTTTCGGATCGACATATTTTACCCTTCAAAGTTGCTTATCGCATTTGATAAATAATCTTCAAGGCTAAATGAAGTTTTGATCTTCTCTTTATAGGACATGTAGAGTAATTTTTACTCTACATCGTATTTAAATTTTGGGTTGAGCACTGCAATTTTGGTTCCTGCATACCTAAGGCGTAGTGGCAGAGTTTTGGAGCAGAAGGCAGGTTCATTTTTGCCTAAGTGTCAAAGTGCAGTGGAAGCTGTCAAGTGTCACTCTCCGAGCACGGGTCTCCTTTTCTCCCTTTTGTTTCTGTCGTCTCATTTTCTCCTAAGTATTGAATTTGAGTGAAAGCTGCCAAGCGTCACTTTTTGAGACACAGAGCCAACCAGCTGGCACCCTCTGAAGCCCCTTTTGTGACTTTCAGGAAGACCGTGTAATGTGCCACGTATCCAGTAGCAGCTAAGTGGAATGCACCATGTGTCAGCATCTGTGTCTCACAAAAGCACCTGCATTTCATTCTTTTTTGGCAAAGACTTTCAACGAGCTAAGCAGTAGAGAAAGTGGAAAGCACCAGGTGGCAATTGCAGAAGGCCTTGAACTACATTTTCAAAAGAAAGCCGAAGCCTCCACGTGTCGACATCCAAATGACGCCTGTGTTCATGCTTTGATTCAATGCAGAAAGGCATCATTTTATTTTGCTTAAGTGCCATAAGGAAGCGGAAGCTGCCAAGTGTCACTCTCTGAGTCTCTTTCTTACTCCATCCCTGAAAAAGTGGAAGGTGCCACATACCCCTAGAAAAAGAAGTGGAAGATGCCACGTATCTTCCAAGGAGTAGTAGAATTTGCCACGTGTCAACTTTTGATAGACCATCCTTGAGCCTAATTGCTGAATAAAGATTATGGTAGGTCCCAGACGTTATTTCAAAGGACTATGGAAGTGCCAAGCATCAACATGTATAATTGCCATGTGCATCCATCCCCTTCTTAAGAGTTGCTAGAGCAAGGAGTGCAGTGAGTTTTGTTTTGATAAAACTACAAAGAGTTGAGGAAGCGGATTGCAACAGGTGTCAAAGGTGGAGTGTTCTTGAGCAAAATATAGAGAAAGTGGAAGTGGCCAAATGTCATTCTCTGGTGCCCTCTAGACAAAAAGAGAATTTTCATGGATTGCCTAAGTGTCCTCATGTCTATCTATCTGTTACAATAAAGATGGAGGGAAACTAGGTGGAAGTTATTCCTAGTAGATAGAACAGTGCATCAGGTAGATTTGTGGAACCTGCAAGCATTAAAGGGCCGTCTATTTGTCCCCTGTAGGTAGAGGTAGAGTAGACAGTTGGGCGGCCAAACAGGTGATGGAATGAGAAATTTAGGTGCAAAGGGAGGTACTAGACATGGATTGCCATGCCACAGTGAGGGCAGTTCTTGTTAAGACCAGGATGCATTTGAGGCATTGAAAGCACCGTCTGTTTTGTCCCCTGTGAGCGCAGGATAGAGTGGAATTGTGTGGGAAAGAGAGAAATGGAAGGAGACATTTGAGGCTATATAAGAAGAATTGTAAAATCAAATTAGAAGGGGGGGGATTTTATATAGTTTCAGACTCTCTAGAATTTTGACCAATAATATCATTTGCTCTTGTCTCAATTTTCTTAAGTTGTAAAGTTAATGTAACTGTGCATGTTTCTGTGCCTTTTATGTGGCTGAATGAATTAGGAAGATTGAACTCCATGCCTTGGTTGGTGTTATCTGTGTCATTTGCAAAGTAGTCTATACTGTAGATTTTTTTGAGTTGTGATTAGGGTTGTCATTTACTTTTGTCTCATTTTCTTGAATCAAAAGGTTTACATGACTGTACATGACTTCTGCGCCTCTTATGTGATTGAAAGATTCTATTAAGAAGATTGAACACTATGCCTTTGTTGACATTCTCTGTATCTCAGCAAAAGAACTCCCTGTTGTGAGCCTTTATTTTTTGTTATTCTAATCTTTTACATTGATCATGCACTTGTCTGCTCTTAAATGTAATTGAATCTTATAATAGTCTCACTATGCTCAAGTTAGGATTAGGATTACATTCAAGTGCATCGCCATAGTTAGGTTTCATTTCTTGCACTTGCGTTTCTATTTAATTTCCTATCCATTTTCCCCAACACTTGATACAAAAGAAGAGACCAGCTTCTCTAAAATTTGGAGGTTGTTTCAAGCCGCATTGTCCCACAGCTTGAAACTTTCCATTGTTGATTGATTAAGATCAAGCTCAATTTTAAATCATCAACAGTTTCTGGCACACCCAATGGGACCCATCTTTCAAGGAGTTGAAGAATTTTGGTGTGTTCTTCGACCAATTAGCCTTTGGAGGTTTTTAAGACACCAACAATGAATCTAAGTCAAATTAGTTGATCAAGCAGTCCTGGTATCATCATGAAATCAACTTTTGGTATGTATAATTCTGTTACGCATAGCTATGAGTCTTATTCTCCTTCATATATTTTTTTTCAAGAACAAGGTTTTCTTGGAATCATGTCAAGTAACAAGGATGCAAATGATCATGAGCTATACCAATCTTATGCCTAGTCTCCCCAATATGTCACATCCCATGTTCAACCTGACCCTATATCACCTTCAAAAAAGCATTGATGGGATTTAAAAATTATGTGTTAGAGCTTGACAGTAGAAGGGGGTATCACCAAGAAATTCCTTGTCATGTCATCCATCAAGTAAGGGATGCAATAGATCTGATTAAAAGTGAATGGGATCCCATTGAAAGAGCAAATTGGCAAGGGCTTACATATGAGATGTTAGATGTGTGTGGATTGATTGCATTTCTAGAAGAGAAGCTGAGCATTCATGAGAGACAGCTTTACCAAATCTATCAACCCGCATATCCAACACCACAAATTCCATATCAGACATATGCCACCCTTGTTCATGAGCCAAATCAAACATGTCAAGATTATTTCTCCAATAATGTCGAGCCTATGTCTGCAGCAAGGGAAGAGGACTCCAAACCCTCACTTTCCCCTCAAGTCTCTTCCACCATTCCTCAAGAAGCTTCTTGTTTTTCATCGCAACCTTCCTCCTTATCCCTTTTCAAAGAAGAATATGTTTTGGAGGAAGTGAATAAGTATGCAGAGGAATATGCTTAGTTTATGGTTAGTCAAGAGAAAGTAGGTGCATATGAGGAGGAAATCGCCATAGGTACCCCCTCTGATGAACAAGAGGATAAGTCTCAAGCTTTTTCCTTAACTTCAGATGAGGAGATAATTTTTGAATTTTTTCTCACTTTGCAAGAAGATATGGAGGAGTATAGACATTCCCTTGACCAAGCCATTGAGACAGGTGACACTATCTTTCAAGAAATCTATGAACTGGCTAGTTATGGAGAAGATAACTTTGAGACGCAACTGAGTATGTAGAAGGGATGCCAGCTTTCAGATTTATCCTTTCAAAAGGATGAAGTTGTCAAGGAGCATGATGATGAAATAGAGCTAGAATTTGAAGGAGAAAAGCCAAAAGATGATGGATATCAGAAGGCACAAAGCGAAGAACCAACATCCATCAATTTCTTGATGACACACGACAACATGAAGAACCATTATTCAATGGGATTTCAAAGATAAGAAGAGTCTGTGGGTGTCGAACACATGTTTTACTCAGACTTGTTCGAGTATAGGTAACTCCTTGTGGTTGATGCAGAGGACATTTCATCAAAGATATACCCATTGCAATCATTGGTATGGCAACATAAGTTGGCTTGTCATAAAGAAGACGTTGGAAAGTTCATTTTTGATCCCAGAGGGAAATAAGGATGATCAATTAATGTAGTTAGGTAGTTTCCCATTCTCGCATTATTTTATTTTCCATTATTTTCCCACTTTTCTTTTAAAATAAGAATTTTAAATGAAGGGTCAGCGTCTTAGAAGTTTTAATTCTTTAAATTTTGCCACATTAAATGCTTCCCCAAATCTTTCAAGATCTCTAAGTTACCCTGCACCGCAACTTGCATAGCGTGTCCACCTCACTATTTCCTAAAGATTGAGTAGGATTTGATAAATAGTCACCCAAATTTAATGCTATTTGGGACTCAATAGGCCCATAAATATCCCTTAGCAAGTTTTAAAGTTTAGAAACTCTCAAGCATTCTTACACTTGCGAAAATATCTTGCTCATTGCGATTATCAGCACCTAGTAAAAGTTTGCTTTAGCGAGCGTGTTTCTATCTTGCACAAAGCTCATACTAGGTATTTTATAAGAGATATAGAGATGGTGGGAACATCATCTTCACAACAAGGAATGGGGACACTTGGATATCTTGATAGGTTAGTGGCTAGAAAATCATACATTGTAGCTCTTGTGCAACCACAAAAAAGCTATCCGAGAACCAGAGTACTGGGAGTTGGGCAAACCAGTGACCCTTCAAAGGTAAAGGACTATGTAGATGGAATTGTGGACCCAATCTTGCAAAGAGCTAGTAGCAAGAACCTAAGAGAAAGGGCACACCAAAGGTGTCTACAAAGAGCCAGAGCAAGGTAATATGAGACATTCAAAATGAGGATATGGACCTCACAACTGGCTCAATTCATTGTCCCAGCCATGCATCCATGCCCTGATGTGATCGAATTATGTGCAAACTTGTTCCATGCACAATCTTGCACCATTCAACAAGGCCCCTTCATGCTACAGATCACACCACAGGCTATCAAGGACATGCTAGCCCTACCTTACGATAATACTTCCACCTTCCCCACTATTGATAGGATGTAAAGGATGTGGGTGAATGTTAACACTCAGACAAGGTTTTTGAGGTCTGAGTTACAAATGGCTGGTGGTGATTCAACGGTACCCACGCTCCCTGCACTAAGATCTTAGTTTGCGCTGGCTAGCCAAGATGCATTGTCAATGATGGATCTCATCTTTGGCATGAAGGATGACATGGTGGTATATGTAGAGCAAATGGCCATCCTATTCAGGCTAAAGATGGTTGACAAGATGCAAGAGTACCTACTTGACTTCTCAGAGCACATCGCCTTCTTAATGGTAGAGTAGCTAACCCAATTCAGGTCAAAAGGGGTATTCAGGTATTCCTCCTTTTTGTTCCATCTTATACTGCATTAGAACCCTAACCTTTTCTCCCAATTTATGAATCTGAACCTATATGACCCAACTTTTGACCCCCAAAAGACTATTCATGTGTCTGATGCAGACACATGTTTTGTCAAGAACAAGTGACACGTATGATTTTTGGGAACTATTTGTTACCCTTGTTCTCCATTTCCTTAGCCCTGAGCCTATCATAAATAGGTTATTCCCAAGTGTCATGAACCTCCTAGTCAGTTGCCCAATCCCATGTGACTTCTATTTTGGGTCCCATCACACGACCATAAGGGTTCATAGATTTTGTGGAGAACCAATGTTGCTACCAAAGACCTTAACTCTTAGGTTAGCATTCCTAAAAGTCACCAGGTAGGTGTCGGTAGTTGATAATTAATATGGCTCTAGGAAGAAGAAGAGGAAAATGTACAATCTCCTGTGGATGGTAGGCAACATAAGCTTAGAAGCCAGAGAAGCTGAGACAGTGCTACTGAGGAAGCTAGCCTTTTTGGGGTTCCTGTTAGTCAAGGACAAATGGGTTTATGACCTAGCTGATTACATAGATTCCATGGTGAGGACCAATAGGATTGGGGCCAGGATTGCACATGAAGGCTACCCTTTTTGGGAGACCAGGAAAAACCCTACAAAAGATGCCCCTGGTCTCTATGTTGAATTGATAGATTTACCTCCCCCACAAAATAGGCCATGGGAAACCTTTTATGATAAACAGAGGGATTATGATCCTAAAGTCAGGATGACATTTGGTTTGAGAAGGATGCTGAGGAACAAAGGTTGGGACGCAGAGAAGATTAAGGCCTATTGGAAATATAGGCAAGAAATTTCCAAAACCACCCATGCTTTTAGAGGCATAGATTCAAATGAAAAATGGGAAGAACTCTGGGATGAGTGCCATCCTTCCCCTGCATCTAGCCCATAAACAAGCTAAATGCTGACACTCGAGGCAGAGTAGGAAATTGGAGTGGGACCAAGCCAACAACCGTAGACCTCAGAGCAAGCTGTAGCTGCCATAGAACAATAAAGGAGTGTGGTGTCTTCACCACCAAACGCCTCCCCATCATTGAGAGTGATTGAAGTCCCCAGTTCTCCACAAGCACCACTGCCAACTGCAGAGGTGGAAGGGAAACAAATGTAGCCATAGGTAGAAACACCCAAGAAGAGAAGGAGGGTGCAGTTCCATTTGGATTTAGAGGAGGAAGAAGAGCCTTCACAGTGCCTAGTGTAGAACACTGCAACTTCCCCTCAGGTAAGTATTACTCCCCCTCCTCCCTCTCAGTCTGCCCCTTTCCTTATTGATGTGGTGCCTCCACCTAGCCAAATGACACCTCCTGCCACTGCTGCCATTCCTATTTCATAATTCACCCCATCATTAGTGCCTCAGGCCTTCATGCTTCCCCATTTCTCCCCCTTTGTTCCTAAAAAGATGCCACTATAGCTCACCCCTAGCTAACTAATGGCTATCCAATATGGCCTGCCATAAGGATTTCCTTTCATAGGAGGGCATATTACATCCCCTTCCACCTTCTAGACGCATGCTGACGCTGTTAGGAAGGCAAGAGAAGCCCAGTTGGAGAAGAAGAGGATTAAAGAAAATAAAGCGCTAGCTGTTTCACATTTGAGTTCACAATTTGACCCCATCCAACAACAGTTGATAGTGACACATTTGTCACCGAATGTCAACAAGTCGAGTGAGCAAATGTAGTCAGAAGACTATACGATGAACACAGTGGCCATTAACATGTCCCTGTTCATGCCCCAAGACCAAGTTGAGCTGTTGACCGAATCCACTTCTGTGATCATAGAAGATTATTTGAAGAAATCAAAAAGACTGCAAAAGATGAAGGCCGATTTGGCTAAAGAAAAGGCAAATTGCAATAGTTTGGCCGAAGAGATAAATAAGAAAGACAATAAAATAGCTAGTCTACATAAACAATTGCAAGATACAATTTCCCTCCAGACTCAATGGGCAGTCTAGGCCAAAAATAATTTATTGAAAATAGAGCTCACACTTGCTAAAGATGCAGCAATAGCCCTTAGGTGGGAAAATGTAGCATTACAGGGAAGAGTCAAAGGACTTCAGCTGCAGGTTACCCAATCACAACAAGAGCTGCTGGAGGAGCAAAATAAGGCTATGGCTTTTCAAGCCCAATTCCAAGTAGAGCAACAGAGAATGACACAACTGACAATTAAGCTGGCTAATAGGCTAAGAGGTGTCAGAGTAATACAACTGGTGAAGGATCTCTATGAGTCAGCATGGGAGAGAATCTCTTCAGAGATTATCTAACTCAGGTCATTTCTCACCTTCCTGCTCAATGCATAGCAATTGTGTAAGAGGGTGGAGGATTCAATATAGAACACTCTAGCCACAGTCTCTAGAAGTGTCACAGACTCCCATTCATTGCTACAAAAGCTCTATGACACAATGGATGCAACATTAGCAGCCATGGGAATCCCTGATAGAATGGCTACCATGAAATGGGTCAATGAGGTGCTCAGTTGCAATGCCATGGCCAACAATTGCAAAGAATGTCTTGAAGTCATGAAAGAAGGCATCGGTGAGATGAGACACCATATTGAAGATCTAGTGCAACTAGGCCTTCCTTCCCCATTTTTAGATGCAAAGATGGTGCTGATGGTGGACCAAATCAAACCATTGATGTTGGCCAAATAGAGGGATCAAATAGTCTTCCAGATCTTGTGGGATGATTCCTCAGTCTCAGAGGTCGAAGCTATTCTGGTTCCTATTTCCCGACTGGAATTCAAACTGAAAGCCACAATCTAGATCCTGCAAAACTTTTCACACAAAGGTATCATTAACCTTGATCTAGCTTTCATTGAATTGCAGAACAAGCAAGGGCTATCTGACCATGAATGGTCAATCTACCAAATAACACTTTTAAAGCTGTAAAATTTTGAAATTTTGACAGAGCGAGAGTCAGGTTCTTTTTGAGTAGGCTCAAAAGTCCTAGGGGTCACTAGTAATTATAGAGTAATTTTTACTCTACGTCGTATTTAAATTTTGGGTTGAACACTACAATTTTGGTTCCTACATACCTAAGGCATAGTGGCAGAGTTTTGGAGTAGAAGGTGGGTTCATTTTTGCTTAAGTGTGGAAGTGCAGCAGAAGATGCTAAGTGTCACTCTCTGAGCACAGGTCTCCTTTTCTCCTTTTTGTTTCTGTCATCTCATTTTCCCTTAAGTATTGAATTCAAGCAGAAGCTGCCAAGTGTCACTTTTTGAGACATGAAGCTGACTAGCTGGCACCCTTTGAAGCCCCTTTTGTGACTTTCAGGAAGACCACAAAATGTGCCATGTATCTAGTAGCAGCTAAGTGGAACACACCATGTGTTAGCATTTGCATCTCATAAAAACACCCATGTTTCATTCTTTTTCAGCAAAGACTTTCAATGAGCTAAGCAGTAGAGAAAGAAGAAAGTGCTAGGTGGCAGTCGTAGAAGGCCTTGAACTACCTTTTCAAAAGAAAGTAGAAGCCTCCATGTTTCGACATCTGAAGGATGCCTGGGTTCATGCTTTGATTCAATGTAGAAAGGCATCGTTTTATTTTGCTTAAGTACCATAAGGAAGTGGAAGCTGTCAAGTGTCACTCTCTGAGCCCCTTTCTTACTCCATCCCTGAAAAAAGTGAAAGGTGCCACATACCCCTAGAAGAAGTGGAAGATGCCATGTATCTTCTCAGAAGTAGCAAAAGTCACCATGTGTCAACTTATGAGGGACCATCCTCGAGCCTAATTTCTGAATAAAGATTGTGGTAGGTCCCATATGTTATTTCAAAGGACTATGGAAGCGCCAATCATCAACATGTAAAGATTTCCACATGCATCCATCCCCTTCTTAAGAGTTGCTAGAGTAAGGAGCATAGTGAGTTTTGTTTTGATAAAACTATAAAGAGTTGAGGAAGTAGATTGCCACAGGTGTCGAAGGTGGAGTGTTCCTGAGCAAAATATGGAGAAAGCAGAAGTGGCCAAGTGTCATTCTCTGGTGCCCTCTAGACAAAAAGAGAATTTTCATGGATTGACTAAGTGTCCTCGTGTCCATCTATTTGTTACAACAAAGATGGAGGGAAACTAGGTAGAAGTTATTCCTGGTAGATAGAACAGTGCACTGGGTAGATTTATGGAACCTGCAAGCATTAAAGGGCCATCTGTTTGTCCCCTGTAGGTGGAGGCAGAGTAGACAGCTGGGCAGCCAAATAGGTGATGGAACAAGAAATTTAGGTGCAAATGGAGGTATTAGACATGGATCGCCATGCCATAGTCAGGGTAGTTCTTGTTAAGACCAAGATGCATTCGAGTCATTGAAAGCACCATCTATTTTGTCCTCTGTGAGTGCAGGATAGAGTGGAATTGTGTGGGAAAGAGAGAGATGGAAGGAGACATTCGAGGCTATATAAGAAGAATTGTAAAATCAAATTAGAAGAGGGGGGATTCTATATAGTTTTAGACTCTCTAGAATTTTGACCAATAATATCATTTGCTCTTGTCTCAATTTTCTTAAGTTGTAAAGTTAATGTAACTGTGCATGTTTCTATGTCTTTTATGTGGCCGAATGAATTAAGAAGATTGAACTCCATGCCTTGGTTGGTGTTATCTGTGTCATTTGCAATATAGTCTATACTATAGATTTTCTAGAGTCGTGATTAGGACTATCATTTACTTTTGTCTCGTTTTCTTGAATCAGAAGGTTTACATGACTGTACGTGACTTCTGCACCTCTTATGTGATTGAAAGATTCTATTAAGAAGATTGAACACTATGCCTTTGTTGACATTATCTATATCTCAGCAAAAGAACTCCCTGTTGTGAGCCTCTTTTTCTGTTATTCTAATCTTTTACATTGATCATGCACTTATCTACTCTTAAATGTAATTGAATCCTATAATAGTCTCACTATGCTTAGGATGGGATTGGGAATACATTCAGGTGCATTGCCATAGTTAGGTTTCATTTCCTGCACTTGCGTTTCTATTTAATTTCCTATCCCTTTTCCCCAACACTTGATACAAAAGAAGAGACCAGCTTCCCTAAAATTTGGAGGTTGTTTCAAGCCGCATTGTCCCACAGCTTGAAACTTCCCATTGTTGATTGATTAAGATCAAGTGCAATTTTAAATCATCAACATGACCTATTTGAAGAAAACCATTTCAATCTAAATTAATATTTTTACACTTTATTTTGATGTCTAAAATGAACTGATAATCCTTCATTTTGGTGTTTAAAGAAACATTTTTATGGTGTTTTATTGGTTAAAATTTTGTGTTTTATTTCAAAGTTCACAACTTAATGCCAATGGGTTAAAAGAACACCATCACATATTTCGTTTAGTTCTGTAAAATTGAATACACTTCAAATTTTTATAAGTTATTTTGGTTATTTATTTATTCTAAATTTGTTTGAGTAAATAGGGAGTTATGTGTGTATGCTCTCCTATCCATTCCTTTTAGAGAACTTTTGAGATCAAAAGCACCAACTTATTTTTGGATGGTTTATAATTATTTCTATTTAAACTTATTAAAGCTAAGGGGTTAGTAATGAATCTAATCAAATACTTTCAATTTTATGCAACAAAATTAACTTCAATTATTTGTAAACTTGATTGTTGATTATGTATTTTTATAAAAAAAGGCGTGCATGTATGCTCTCCCATTCATCTCCTTTAGAGAATTTTTGGGATCAAAATCGCCATCTCATCACACTTTGAGCCTAGTTCAAGGCATGAAAAGAATGTTGTTTAAAGTCCTCCCAAAAAAATTATAATAGTATTAAGTGATCTTGAGGCAACCATAAAGTCTTTATATTATGTTATTTATTTCATGTATCTTGGCTTGTGAAGAGGATTTTATTACCTCCCACAAGTTCTTTAGGGAAGCTTTGACCTAGGGTTTATATCTCAGTATCAACTTCATCACCCCCACTAAGATCAGAGATTTGAGTAGTTAAACCACCTTTTAGTGTTAGAGTTAAGCATCGAGACGTATCTATATATTAGACATCACACTATACTGAGCAAGTGATGGATGTAATGGTTGTAAAAAAGATAAAACTTTTTTATAACAAGCTAAGTGCTATAAACACCCAACTAGAATGCATTTTTTTATATCATTTAATGTGAAAGTCATTATGTAATTGATCCATATAGAACATTCACAAAATAATTAGTTTAGTCAACACAACATTGTCATACCCTTGCTTGGATTTAGATGATTATATTAATATATTTTGGTCGTTTTTGCTTGATATGTTAGACTAAATCTTGTATTATTCAAACCATGTCATTTGATGAGCCATGAATCCACATCACTCCATTATTTGAGGAGGCATTATGCTATCCGTATGACACTTTGGTTTAACTTAGCAAGCATTCTCTTTTTGTGTCAAAATATTAGGAGTATCACTTGATTAAGGAGGGAACCATTTTGCTACCTAAATCATTTCAAAATCTTGTGCCTTTGAAGTCTTGAAACATAAACCATTTGTCACATCATATTTCAAGAGTGTTAATGTTGTTAGGCTATGCATTTTGTTTCAAAAGACTTATCTTGTTTCATCTTGCATCTTAATTACCATTTTTTTGCAACCAATCACTTGAGCCTTATTGAATCTTGGATTAACATGGTCATGATGTTCAATTGTTTCTAGCTCTTTGTCATCAAATGCATAGTTTATCCTTAGTTGAGTTCTTGATTCATTATTACAAGTTTAAATTCAAATATTGGTTAGTTTTAGTTTAGACCTCAATTCATGGGGTTGATACCCAAATATTCCTCTTTTGGATTATGTAACTTGGGTTAATTCATCACTTAAATTCAAAAAATTATATTGTTTAGTGTTTTTATTTTGGTCAACTCAGTTTATCTTTGAACATCTCTTGTCTAACATATTATACCAATTAGATCATGTTTTATGCCTAGATTCATGTACCTTATCTATGTTAAATTGTTCTAATTTTTTTAAATTAATCAATCATCCTTTTTAATTCAATATTTTACCACTGTTTGGCCATTAGTCCTTGCATATCTTATTTGAGCCTAGCTTTTGAATCTGTGCTTAGACAAAAGATCGAGCAAATTTTCCCTTTAGTAGCTTAGACCTACTTAGAACATGTTTCAACATTAGAGTTTGTTAGTTTGATTCTAAGGTCATTTTGTGTGACCTTTGTGTGTATCAGACACTTAGCATTTATTTTTTGATGATACATTATTTTTATCAAGTCTTTGCATATACATTTTGGAGATTCAGCTCCACCTTTGATCAAGCTAGATCACATTTGAACCCTTTGTTTTTCCAAAAGGCATAGATTTTTTAGAGTTTATAGAACCTTAATCCCTTCTCTTGTTGTGAAATATTTGTCAATTAATTTGAACATGGCTCACTATACACATAGTGGAGCTATGCACAATTTTGGATATGGAAATCCTATCACATAAGGGGACTTTGTGGAAAACCCTACTGAAGACAATGCCATTTACGAAACAGATTCTTATCCACCTAAAAACATTCAACCAAGAGGACAAAGTCAAGATCCTTTGGCTAACTATTTAGTTAGTACACCTCTAGATATGGAGCAAGATCAAGAGATAATGACCCAATACTTATCTAGCATACCATAAATTGAAGAAAGTACTCAACAACAACCTTATCACATCATAATTCCATCAACATATGATCCCAATAGAACCACAGAGGTAGGGTATGAAAACTTACAAAATATAGAAAGAGAGCCTTCTAACATATTTTACAATCAAACTCATGGACAATTCTCTTCTAGCAATCTTAATGCCATTATACCAATACCTTATCAAAACCCTCATGTTCTTATCCCACAAAGAGGTCCCATGGATGACCACTTTGATCAAATGCATCAAGTATACCAAAGATATCTCATTTAGTGCATAAATTAACTAATATGGCCTTGTCAAATGCACCTCTTATTAATTTACCTCCTCAAATAGAAGTTATAATAGAGTTGACAGGTCAATACAATAAGGGTTTAGACCCATTTATGCCAAACACTTCAATAGAAACCATGTTCAATACACTAATTATAGAGGAAATGTCTTCATTTGCTATGCATGATACTAATCAAAACATAGGGGATAATGTGCAAGCAACATCTAATTTAAATCAAAATGGTACTGGCATACAAATAATCAATCAAAAACAAAACTTGCATTTAGATAGTATCATTAGTGGTTTTCAAAATTAGGGAGTAGGAACTTATACATCCCAACCTCAACCAACTACTTATAATCCTCAACTAGCTACTTCTTCAAGCGCACAACCAATAGGATTAAGTAGCCAGTCAACAATCATTACCACACCATAATAAAATGTGTCAAATCCTACTCCTCTAAAAAATGTGATGAGTAGTATTCTATAATAGTAGGCAAAATCAAGTATCCTAATGCAACAAAGGCTGAATGCATTACCAACTCAATAGGGGGCAACTAATGTTCCACCTCACCAAGTAGCAACAAACATACATCTTCCATCATAGACCAATATACCAATCCAAAATCAAACTATGTATAATCAACAATGTATTCATATCAGTCAACAACAGGTATCAAATATCCAACATGCATCTACTACTCAACAGGTATTCACACAATAAAGAGGTTCCAATGTTCCTCAAGTACCTTCTATATAGTAATTGTTTTTTGTGTAGAATGTACAATAGGTTCAAAGACATGGTCTTGTCTCATAATTTCCCACTCAACAAGGTTTGAATAGTCAAGATTAAGTCCCTATTCTACCACAACAAGCACAATATAGTTATATCCCTCCATCCTAGCCCTAATATTCACAAAATTAATCATACATATCTAACTCCAACTAGAATATTGCACCACCATAAGTATAATTTCAACAATTACACCCTAATACATACATGTGCATTCTTGGACCATTCCCTAGCCACTCCAACCTACTCTAGCAAATCCTTCCATCATATCCCAGTCCAAGTCATCCACTTGTGAACGTCTAACCATCAACCCAGGCTAATATTCCAATAAGTTTCCTTGAGCAATAATTAAAACAAATGAAGGATGCAATTTCCACCATCCAAGCTGAGAAACAAGTTAACTTTTTTAAATTAGATGATGTGTGTTCATATCCTTTTAACATAGAGTACTTAAAGATTCCATTCCCTCTAGGATATGAGCCACCCAAGTTTGATAAATACAAGGGGAAAGGTGATCCCAAAGCACATCTAATAGAGTTTTTTGTTGCATGTCAACCACTGGCATATAGCGACATCTATCTATTTTTATTTTCAAGGAGTTTAGCTAGACATGCCCTAAAATAGTTTTTAAAACTACCAAAGAACTTAGTTTATAACTTTGAAGATCTATTAGATAATTTTATGCAACACTTCTCATACAATCTCAAACATGATATTTCATTAGTCAACTTAATGTAAGAAAAGCAAAAACTAGGTGAAATCTTCACAAGCTATCTACAGTGATGGATAACTCTTTCCAGCCACTTTACCCATAGTCTACTAGACAAGTAACTAGTAGCTATGTTTACCAAAAATATACATAGTGAAATATCCTACTATCTAGAGTTGCAATGTGTGCATACGTTCAAAGAGATCATCGACAAATGTTTAGTGATAAAAATATCCCTTATTAACAAAGGAATCATAAAACTAAACTCAACTAATTATAACAATAGCCAAAACCAAAAGTAGACCAATAATTAGTATCAAAATCTAAACCAAGCACAAGCATAGCAACTGACACAGGCCAATAATAATGATAGGCCAAAACAATTTAATCATAACAAAAATGTTGTCAAGAATGGAGTAATAGAGTCATGCCATTTCCAAATGGTGCAAACACCATCTACTCAATTAGAACCACTTTTTCATCTTACTCCTACCCAATAACCACTTCAACAACCACAACATGCACAATAAGCACAACTTAAGCTAGCATAATAAATGTAACAATTGCAGCAGCCTTTGAATTTGCAAAACCCACCTCCTCCAAAGAGAAACTCACCTACTTTTCATCATTTTACCAAACTTAGAGAACCCATTGAAGTAGTCTTTCAAAAGATCATAATAGCTAACATAATCAGATACCCCATTCCAAAAGAGCAATATCATGAAGGTACAAACATGCCAGACTAGTATAAGCTAGAACAATTATATGAGATTCATAGGGTTAAAGGCCATAACTTATAATGTCATGTGCAAATCAAACATGTCATTCAAAATATGCTGGATAATGACAAGATTACATTGGATAATGGAGCTTCCACATACAATCAAAATCTTGGCATCTATCAGAAGCCATTTCCTCAACATAATAATTAGTCAGTACAATAATAACAATAATATCAAAAATAAAAGTTAAATCAACAAAATTAGAAGTAGAACCATCAAAGCCAAAATAATGGATATAACCAAGGCTATAATAGTGGCCATAACCAATAAACCTACCATGTCATTGCACATGACTATAACTCAGTTGTAGGTCATATCTTGGGAGGTAGTTTTAATACCATTTCTATCAATCCTAGACCAAATTTTAACTAGATAAGACCATTGATATTCATACCAAACCAATCTAATCATTTTGGTAACCATTCTTTGACTTGGGACCACACAGGCAAACCAACAAGTAGGGATTCCCATATTAGGACCTTGTAATGATAACTCATCATTCTCCCATGACCACAATCAAGTGTATTGATAACTGAGACTTATTTTATCTACCCCCTACACCATCATTGGTTAGCAATAATCATCTTGTATCTAATCCCAATTGTGCAATCACAACTTGATAGTCTAAAATTGCCATACCATGCCCACAACCACCTTCCACTTCACCCATCATCCAACCCATCATTTGGCCTTAGAGTAAGCCATTTAACATTATTCAAGAAAATACATTTGATATAGTAGAACAATTGCAAAAAATTCTAGCACAAATGTCCATTTTAGATTTGTTGTTTATGTCAACAATCCACAAGTAAATCTTGAATGAATACTTTAGTTAATCCACTATTTTTTATGACATATCCCCTAACCAATTTCAATCTTTGGTTGGGCACCTAGCTCCAACCCAACAAGTCACATTCAACCAAAGTGATATGTCACCATTTGGCCCACTGCATAACAATCCATTATATATTGAATTATATATAATGTGACACAAAGTGAAATGTGTCCTTATAGATAATGGATCGGTTCTAAACATAGTGTCTCTAAATCTCATCAAGCTTCTTGGCTACATAACGATGGATCTCTAAGCATAAAAAATCACCATCAAAGCATACGACAATTAAGAGTGTGAATTATAGGGCACCATTATCTTACTAGTATCATTGGACCCTTGACTCATGATACCATTTACTATGTGTTGGATCTTGATTTGTCATACAATATGCTTTTGGGTAGGCCTTGGTTACATGAGATCCATGTGGTTCCATCAACATTGCACAAATGTATTAAGTTCTCCCATTTAGGGATGAAGGTTAACATTCTAAGATAATTTCATTTGTATGAGCATTGTAAACATCTATACATTGAGTTCCAAAGTTACAATTACCATTTCAACATGAAACCATCTAATAAATAGGATAAGGGGAAGGAAATACTCCTCAAATTGCTAAAATACAACACCATTGACCCTAATACCCTTGATTCTCTTAGTCACATGCCACCTCCTAAAGTATCTAATAATTTCACCATCTCAGCTAATCACCCATGAGATTACTTGACTCATGATACATTTCATATCACAAAACTTCCTCAAAACCAAAAATAATTTGGAAGACTTAAAGTTATGCAACACATGCACTATTAAAGAAAGAGGAAAGGTCACACCCATAATCTAAGACCAGTCATTTTCATACCAAATTATAGCCTAGAACAAGATCATATTTAAGGAGATGAGTCATGGTTGTATAATGATAATTTGGCCAATTTTTACAAGAACCCCAAGTATCCCATTCCCAATTGTATCATGGAAAATCAAGATTATGAAGGAAGGGGTCTCAGGCCAAATATAAAGGGAATGTTGGAACCTATTTCTATGACTAAGTATGAAGGACCTTATGGACTTGGATTTAAACCACCTAAGGGTGATCCCATATACCTTACTCATGTTCCATCAACATCGACTAGTGATGAGGATGTTGGTAATGAAGCAAAGTCTAATCATAGATTATTCAATGACTTAGCCCAGACCAACTTATTTGATAATCACACCATTTTCACCCTTTTCCCAATCACTTGTAATAATCCCTTGCTATAATATTATCCCCAACTAATATATTTGGACCAATAAGAGACACACATACCAATTGATGAGTTTCAAAATGATGAAGCATTATGTGATTTTCTAAGCCTTAGGGGCAATGTTCTATTAGGATATCATAAATTAGGATTCTCAATAAAATTAGATCATGAAGCCTATTTTGTTGAACACCCTTAGCCAAAATAAAATAAATAAAACACTGAGGTCTCAAAGTAAAAACCTATATGAGGCACTTTTTAATCAGGGAAATAGTAAAGATAAAGGCCTGTCTAGTAGTGAAAACCTATTTTAGGTGCCACTAGATGGGGGTGTTCAACCTTATTCATGTATAGAATAAGAGACCACCAACAAAAAACTTGTCTATGGGTCTGAATTTAGTATTGAAGAGCATGAGTATTTTGAGCAAATCATGCAAGAAACTAAGAATGATGAAGTTCACTATGGATATGAGTTTATCCCTAAAGAGCAATAAGATTTTAATGGGTCTAAATTAAAGTAACATGAATTTATAATGGGTCTAAGATTTTAATGGGTCTATATGACTTGATCAAGTCATATAGGAATTTCTAACTGCCTTTGTCACATGGCCTGATCTGCCATTAGGAGATTCTGATTCATCATGTCTTGGAGAGCTTGTCAAAGAACCAATACTAATAGAGGACTCTAATTTTACCAATTAGTTTAAATCATTACCAACTATCCTTGATGATGGATCCACTCTTCTAGTCAAAGATACAACATAGGTTAACATTGGGTCCCCAAATGACCCAAAGTGGATCAAACTAGGTGCATCCCTTACTGAGAAAGAATGTTAAGTCTTTAAAGCCCTACTAAGAGAGTTTGTTGATATATTTTCTTGGGCATATTCTGTCATGCCTGGTTTGGACCTTACCTTTATTCTGCACCACCTTGTGGTCAAACTTGATGCCAAACTATTAAAATAAAAGTTTCACAAGATGCATCCCTGTATTACTATATTAGTGAAGAAAGAGTTAGAGAAACTCTTAGAAGCAATATGCATTATACCAATTGACTAATCTAAATGGATTTCCAACATAGTACCTATCAGTAAGAAACCCAAGGGAATTAGAATATGTACTAATTTCTATAATATTAACAAATCATGACCTAAGGATGACTTTCCACTACCTAACATTGACATGATAGTTGACTCCACAGTAGGTTATGAAATGTTTTCACTAATAGATGATTTCTTAGGTTATAATCAAATCAAAATAACACCAAAATACCAACACAAAATAACATTCACCACTCTATAGGAAACATTTTGTTATTAGGTCATGAATTTAGCCTTAAGAACTTAGGGGCCACATATCAAAGAGATATAACAGTCATATTTCATGATATGATGTATGACACTATCGAAGACTACGTTGATGACATACTATACAAATCGAAAACCAGGGCTGACCATCTAGTAACATTAAGGAAGATAGTTGAGTAACTAAAAGAATACAAAGTCAGGGTCAACCCTAAGAAGTGTGTGTTCAAAGTTACATCAGGTAAATTATTGGGTTTCATCATGTCTCATAGGGGCATTTAAGTCAATCTGGCTAAAGTAAGAGCCATAATAGAGATGCTACCACTGACCAATCTAAAGTAGCTTTGTAGCTTACAAGGTAAGATCTAGTCCATATAATTATTCAGATCTCAATTATTTGACAATTACCATACATTTACACACCTACTAAAGAAAGGTGTCATATTTCATTGGGATAATGATTGCCAAAAATATTTTCAATAGTTGAAGGACTATCTCACAAATCCCCCAATTCTATTACCTCTGATGCCAGGGAAACCATTCTTGTTATATCTTTCTACTACTAATAATGCTTTGAGGTCACTTCTAGCTTAACATGATGAAAAAGGAAAAGATCATGTAGTGTATTATCTAAGCTGTACATTAGTTATGTATGAGCCAACTATACACCCATTGAAAAAGTTGGTCTCACTATGGTCTTCATAGCTCAAAAACTATGCCACTACATGTCAAACAATAGGACCATGGTTATTTCCAAAGTAGATCCACTTAAATATATAATATCAAAAATAATTTTGCAAGGTCGTATGGCCAAATGGATCATGCTACTTAGTGAGTTTGAGATAGAGTATGCAAACCAAAAAGCAATTAAGGGGCAAGTTCTCATAGATCAGTTTGTTGAAGCACCTCTTGAAGAGATAGAGCCATTAACATTCTAATTTCTTGATGAATCCATCATGACCATCATTAAAACACCTATGAAAGATCAGCCTTGGAAGCTATATTTTGATGGATCATTCATTGCACATGGATCGATGGCAAGCCTTTTATTCATAATGCCTCAAGGAGATCTAATCCCTAAGTCATTTAGTATCAACTTTCCTTGTACTAATAACATGGTTGAATATGAAGCACTCATCGTAAGGATTCAACAAGAAGTATAATATAACATATGTCATCTAATAGTTTATGGTGATTCTTAGTTAATCATCAATCAGGTTACAGACCACTTCCAAATTAAAGATGACAAAATGGTTCCATATAAGGCAATGGTTGACACTCTGAAGCACCAGATCACCAAAATTCAATTTGAGCATATATCAAGAGTGAGAAACATAATAGAAGATGCCATGGCTACCATTGGATCATTTATTCATCATGTAGACATAGCTAGTGAGTATCAGTTTCTTATAGAAATTCATATAGCACCAACTCATGAACCTTTAACTATTGCAATGATATGTGATATTTTTGGTCCCAGATCTAATTGGTACTCCAACCTAAATGACTATTTACATGAGAAAATATTCCCACTAGACTTATCCCAAAAATAAATGAAAGATTTCATTCACAATGCCCAATGTTACACCCTACTCAGACCAACCTTATACCATCATAGATTTGATGGAACTCTGCTTCATTGTTTACCTTCAACAAAATATATACTATCATTACAAGAAGTTTATGAATGAGTATGTGGAGCCCATATTAGTAGGGTAGTATTATCCAAAAATCTCTTGAGTATTGGTTACTATTGGTCAATAATGGATGTAGATGCAGCTGCATATGTCAAAAAATCTGAAAAGTTACAATGACATGTTAATTTGATTCATACACCTACCAAGACCTTAAAACCAATGTTGACACCATGGCCATTTACTACATGGGGCATTGAACTCATTAGAAAGATAAACCCCACCTCATCAGATGGCCATAAACATATTCTCATCACCACTAAATATTTCACTAAGTGGGTCAAAGCTATACCCCTCACTTACATGACTAGAAAGAAAATTTCCAAATTCATATTTAACCATCTCATCTGCCACTATGGTATCCCTTCCAACATTATGTTTGATAATATAGGATCATTTAAGAAAAAATATGTCAAAAATTTATGTGCTAAATATAAGATCACACAACACTTTTCAATGGCATATTACCTTCAAGGTAATGGCCATTCTGAAGCATCAAACAAAACCATTATCAACATTCTCAAAAAGATTATCAATGATATCAGTCATGATTGGTACCTTCATATATTCTATGCCCTTTAGGCATATTGTACTAATCATCGTACATCTATAGGAGCCACTCCATACTCACTTGTTTATGTCATTAAAGCCACACTTCCCATTGAGGTCGAGTTGCCTTCATTATGCATATCTTTCAAGAATGTTATTGACAATAATGACTATTGAGTAGCTCACCTAAAAGAGCTAGATTTACTTGATGAGAAGCATATGGATGTTATGAACAATTTTTAGGCCTATTAGAATCAAATTTGAGGTCAATATAATCAACGTGTAAAACATTGAACATTTGAACTTAGTGATATTATCCTAAAAGAGAACTAAAAGAATACCACAGCTGAAAAGAAACATAAAGGAAAGTTCAAACCCAACTAGGTGGGTCCTTTCATCATCACTATAAACTATGAAACTGGAGCATACAAGCTTGCCACACCAGATGATAATGAACTTGATAAGCTAATGAACATTATTCACCTCAAGCGGTACTATGCTTGAGTAACTTGATGTATCATCTATAAGGAGCATTTTAAGTTATACCATATTATCAATATTCTTATTTATACCATTATAAAACTATTTATTCTACCATCCTCTCATTTTGACATTCCAAATAAATAGTCCAACCATTCCATTCTCACTCGACCAAACATGTTTTGAATCCTATCAACCTAGCCTATTTGACCTTGGTTCATCCATTGGTTTCACATTTTCAGCATATAAAATTAGACCAATTTTAGTAGTTTTTTCAAGAATTTTAGATAAAGGTAGTATTTTGGAGTAGTATGACTAAAGTTTTGGTATTTAAATCCTTCATTTCTTACTCCCTTCTTATCAAGTTTGTTTATGTGAGCTTGATTATCTTGCCTACTGGGGTAAATCAGTGATCACCAGTCTTGATACTAATTATATCGCCTACTGGAGAAAATTGGTATCATTGATCTATCAATTATATCCTAGTTATAACCACCTATGGATAAACTAGGGCTAACATTTATTTATTGTGCCTTGATATATCACCTAGCCATTCTTATGTTGTACTATGACATCATACAAACTATGCCTATTTTATTTGAATTGGCTGTTATACTAGTTAGATTCCTCTATTTTGAGGTGAACTACTATGAGCTAAAGCTATTTTGGGACTATGTGGGTCATGTTTAATTCATGCTGAGGTTAGTTCAATCCCCTTTCAACCATGCTCTCACCATTTTGCAAGCATCACTTTTATTTCTCACGCTCTTGCCATTTTGTGAGCATCACCTCAAATTATAATGCTCTCACCATTTTATGATCTTTGACCATTCTAGTGTCTCATCATTCTATATTGAGTTGAGATTCTTTAAAAATTACAAAAACATTTGAAAATAATTTAGAAAAACTAAAAACATTGACCACCTCTTTTCCTTAGGATTCAAAGAACCTTCACTAAGTCACAAACAAATCACTTGTTTCTTAGTTTCCCCATCCTTTTTGGCCTTTTATCATATTGTATCACAATTTTTTAAGTTCATCCCTATTTTTTTATCATATTAATCATGTTTTCTATCAATCATCATTTTTTTCCCATTTCTTGGGAGAACTACATTTGGCTTGAAGTTTTAATGGATCATCATATCCATGGAATGTGTAGGTATCATCCACTTGCCTAGTGCATATGGAGACAGCTTGGCCACCCCCTTTCTTTTCTTCTATTCCCCCATCTTGTTTGTTGGTTTAGTTACCACCTAGTTTCTAGGGTAAATGTTTGTCATGTTGTTTATACTAACATAGGGACTAACACTTGTTTTTTTTTTCTTATTTATTTCTTTATTTATCTATTTTGGTTATTTGTGTGCCTATTTGTTTGCTTTCATCACTATGGCCATGATTTAGTATAGGTGTGTTCATTGTGTGATTCCTTGCACATTATTCTTGAATCTATTCATATTCAAATGTCTACATTATCATCATGGTTTTATCATTAGTTCAATTATTTTCCATTGAGTATCAAATATCGAGAGTTGGTCTTTATCAATATTTTGGCCAAGCCTCCATGGTGTTTTATCATGAGGCCTACAATCAAATGCTACAACAAAAAATAGCTTTGAGAGGTCTACACCATCAATGTAGCATCACCATCTCCTTGATACCAACATTAGTGACAATCCTAATCCAATACCCAATCATATCCCAAATAGAGTAATTAAGCAACGAAACAATTTCAACCTTTGTTAGTTTCGATGAGCATCTTCCTACTACCATGTTGTCCTAATCATCTTTATCCTTTATATCAACTTATCAATCATCAACCATCACTGATGTTTTTATAATCAGGATATACTGCATTATCACTATACACTACCCCACATGCATTATCAATGATTATATAACCTATTAGGGCAAATCATTGTGTTATCACTAATTTTTCTTTCTAATTTTTCTATCCTAACTGGGGCAATGCCATCTTCTCAATGATTATATTTCCTATTGGGGAAAATCATTGTGTTATCATGCCACATTACCAGAATCAAGGTACAATGCTTATAACTACCCTTAGGCAAACCATTATATACCATCCCACTTGTAATTCTTAATTATTTTGCCCATATTTGGGTAAACCATTGTGTTGTCACCCCATCATCTTCATTTTTTTGGTCCCTCATTTCACTTCTTTCTTTTAAGGTACCATTTACCGACCCACTTACCAACTAGTCCTTTGAGAGGACAACTACAGTTCAATCATTACCATTGTAGTCATAAGCATCAAGAACTATTTTATGCTTTGAAAAGATGTTACTATGCTTACATCTTGTAACATCTTCCCAAATAGGGGCAAACTATAAACACCTAAATTTGGCCACTAATGGCTTTATATCTAATTTTAGACCAATTCTTGCCAATCATTGAATACCTATCCCAAGAATTTATATTAGTCTTCAATTTGGCATCATAACCTTGCATTAAATCAATTTGGCCTATTAAATAAATTAAGCATGGTAAATACACATATTGAATTAATCAAAATCAAACAAATGACCAAATACCTAAAAATAATTAATTAACTTCCACAGCCTAATAAAAATCAATTAACAAGTTAAATCAATTTCAAATCTTAATTGAGTTCACCCATTAGCTAATAAATCAATCAAATTAATTAATAAAAAGTGAATTCAAGAGCATCTTACCTTTGTGAGTTGTTCCTTTTGGAAAATATCTAAAAGAATATCCTAAGAATATGTCAAACTCAATCAAAATTAATAAACTCAACCATGGTTGTGAGTTGTCACTTTTAGAAAATATCTAAAATAATATCCTAAGAATATTCCAAACTCAACCAAAGTTAATAAACTCAACCATGGTTAGATTTAACCCATTCCAAGGGATTTGAAAGCCTATAAAAGTAAGCCTAGAACTCTTTATTTTGGGAGCTCAATCAAAGTAGAGTTATAATGAAAGAATAGATTCATGAAGCTAAAAGCCTAGTGTTATAATTTTGAAATTGAGACAAGCCATATCAATCAATCCAAGCATTCAACAATGGTGCATAGAGGAGATGATGTTAGCCAGATGTCATTGATGAAGACTTATTATGCATAAACTAAGCAAGCCAATGAAGAAATAATTTGGAGCTCTCAAGGAAGGTAAAGATTGTTGTTCTTTGAATTTTAGTTGGGTTTTTAATTGTTATTTGTTCATTAAAATCCCCCTAAGATCTAGGCTTAGAGATGTTAGTATGTTAGTGTGTTGATTTCATGGTTTTATGGACTAACACTTGATCTAACCTCCTCTCTTTGTCAAAATTTTTGATCACAATATATACCATCAATGTCAATGACATGAAGCGGAAGGAAAATCAAGACCCAAACTTTAATAAGGGAGAGCTAGAGCTTTGAACATAAAAAATAATTGAAAAATATTGATGTATTTCATTATGAATAAAATGGGTTTTGAAATGAAAATTCATCTCTGAATATTGCCCATACAATATTGGTTTATTGGTGCCATTTTGGAATGAAAATTCATATCTAAATATTGCTCATATAATATTGGCTATTGGTATTACATGAACATTGTGTGTTCTTTATATAATGTTTGGATTTATTTATAGATATGTTGTTATATAAATGTATATTCTTTGGGTATGATTTAATTTCACAATTACATGTTAACAAAATTAATTTTTATCACTGATGATGATTTTGTTTTGGTATCAATGTTTGTTTTTAAAAAAAAAATTATATGTATAAAATATATAACATTTTCAAATATATACAATGTAAAGTTCAATATATTATTAGAAAATTATATAAAATTTATTGTATTTATTTACAGTTATATCTTATATGTGCATATGCTGATAAAAATAGTTACAATCTTTAAGTAATAAGTGATATTTAATACAATTTTCATATAATAAATTTCTTGTACTTTTATATGAGATCTAAGTGAGAGTGTTTATTGGATATTATTTTTTAATTAGCTCCCTCTCAAGGTTAGTTTAGATCAATGCAATTAAAATAGACTAAAGTGTATGACAATTATGCACAATTGTTAAGTTTTATATGTTGGATACCAAGAGACAAAGTGGATAAATTTATTAATGAGGAGGCCAAAGAAACCAAGATTTCATACCAATTTTCATAGAGAGGACCATAATTTCAATCATTCACTAATTTAATTACAAAATATCTTAGTGAATAAGCCTCTAGAGTATACCATGTGAGTAGTTTTAAAGCGTATGTGCATTGCATTTTATGCATTGACATTTCCTATACATTGTAATATTTTCATTTGATGATTTGTGTACATATATTTATATACATACAAGCCATAAATACTTTAGGAACATGGATATAGAACACTATGACCCACAAAAGCCACTAAACATAGGTAAAGGTAGTTAACCTAATGGAAGCACTTTCATAGTGATTCTCAATGCCAATTTGATGTTCATTTTTTTTAATGAATTAAGAATAACAAACACATATTACATATAATGTAAAAGAGCATGCTAAAAATATCAGTTAAATATTCCACAAGTAGAAGATAGGGGAGTTTAGAGATATAGGGGATTTATTTGCCCCTAAAATAAGTAATGAAGTGAATGAGTGGGTTGAGAGGTGTTAATTCAAAATGTCAATAGAGCATATTCATGAAAACATCATGATATGGTTTATGAAAAGATGGTTTTATTTTAAGGGTCAAACATAGAGGGATGGATTCTATTTCTCAAGATGACACTGACAACATTAAAATGAAATTAAATAATTAAAAATTCAAATTTACAACAAACAATGCCACTAGTGTAAATATGTTTGCAAAGAGACATATAGAAAATGTATTATGTTATAAATAATACAAAAATGATGGGTTTGAAGTAGTTTCTTCCATACTAGGCATCCAAATGCCACATCAATCAAATTGGTTGATAAAATATGATAACAATAGAATTCTTGTAAGGGATTCCACCATTGGAAGAAATAACATGAAAATATGTTGAAATAATTAGTTTATTTATTACCTTGTAATATTTCAACATTTTTTTATAAACATTACCCAATAACTTTGAGAATGCATGCAGTTAACTTGGACACCTTACTTGCATTTAACAAATTTCACAATGGGGTTCTTGTTGCTTGGGTGTTAATGTTAAAGACAATAGTCCCAAATTTGAGATTATGGTTCAAATAATTAATCCTTTGTGAACATTGTTATATGTTGGAGTGGAAGTTTAATGCTTTCATAGTGGATGATGTATAAGTGGAAATTGATTCTATGCACCTTAACGATTACATATTTGTTAATAATTTTTTATAGATCAATCATGCCATTAAAAGTATGTTAAATGGGTTGTAGTCGAGGCATTTTGTTGTGAGATTTATCTCTACAGTTGGCATGTAAGGAGACCCTGACTAAAAGGATTTCTTGTGAGGGTAAATGATGGTGAAATTTAAGGATTTTTTAATTCAAATAATTCCTATGTCTCCAAATGAGGATGTAAAAATCCATGATGCTATAGATATATAAATATAGTCACCTATACTTGATAATTCTAATTCTTGACACATTTCAAACCACATGATGAGAGGATCCTCCTGTAATAATTTATAAAAATGCACAAAATAACAAGAATTAGAAGCATAAATTAAATATAAAAAAACAATTGAAATGATTGAATTGATTGCAGGCCACTTCGAGGGGGAAACCTTCATTGAACAAGCTCAATAAAATAATTTCATGGATGCCTTCATTGGCTTCAACACTTACTTATATATGAATTATAATCTAAGTAACTATCACTTCCCATGAATGTGGGATAAAACAAAATGCTCATAGGATGACTTACAAAGCATATGCATCCATAAAAACTACTAAACTAACAAAGTAAAGAGAAGAGATATCATGGGTTCATAACATCCCCTCATAAAAATCTTTATCCTCAAAGTTTCAGATGTGGGAATTGGTGTTGAATCTAAAATAGTGGTTCCGATGTTGCATCCTTTAATTAGATTCCATGACACTAAATTAAAACTTTGATGATGGAGCAGGAGTGAAGTTGTCATGTATGCCTATCTAAGATTGCCTCTAGCTAAATAAGAATGGATCCTTCATTATTAAGTTCTGGTAAACTAGCTTGCACTTTGATTTTTGTGCCAAGAACTTTCTTCAAACAAGAGACATGAAATACTAGGTGAACTCGGGAAGAAGGTGGGAGCTCCAACTTATAAGTAACCGACCCATTATTTTGAAGAACTTTGTAGGGCCCATAGAAATTGGGATCTAGCTTATGATGCCCTTTAAGTTGTAGGTAGGATCATTTATATGGATACAAATGAATAAAAACCATATCACCTACTAGAAAAGTATACTCAGAATGGTGTTGATCTACTTGTTGTTTCATTCAATTTTGTGCTATATGAATATTATGCCATAGGGTACTAAGGATTTGATCTCAATTTTATAAAATCATGTCAACTAATTGAATGGATGAACTATTGGGGGTGTACAGAAGGAACACTAGTGGTGCTTGACCATAGACTGCTTCATATAGAGTTATATTCATTGAAGTGTGCTAAGAGGTATTATACCACCATTCAACAAGAGGGAGCCACTTTTCCCATTGATGTTGTTATTCTAAGGTGAAGCAATGAAGGAAAATTTACAAGCATTTGTTGATAATTTTAGTCTAACCATCTATTTGTGGATAATATATAGAACTAATCTTTAGTTGGGTGTTAATGCATCAAAATAGTTTTATCCAAAAATCACTGGTGAAGGTTTCATCATGATCTGAGACAATGGATGAAGGAATACCATGAAGATGAAAAATATGGTCCAAAAAAATTTATGTGACTATGAAGGTGGTATAGGGATGGCTAAGGGCATAAAAATGAGTATATTTGTAGAGGTGATCAACCAAAACCAAGATCAACATTTTCTCTCTATATTTGGGGAGCCTCTCAATGAAATTCACATAAATATCTATCCAAATCTTGGTAGGGATGGGCAAGGATTAGAGTAATCCAAGGATGAGTGTTGTTTCACCCTTGTTGCATTGGTAGGTATCACATTCAACAACCATCTATTGAATTACCTTTTTCATTCCCTTACAAAATAAGTTGCATCATGTTTGCTCAATTTTTTTGAGAAACCCTAAGTTCCCTATAGACAGAGAAGCATCGAGTTTATAAAATACCACTTGCTAAAGATCTATGATTTGAGGAAGCACCAGATGACCCTTATATCATAGAGAAACACCATCCCATGAATAATGTAGTACAACTGAGGGGTTAATGGCCAACTATTGAATGATTTGAGATAATGAGGGGTCATTGACATACCCCTATTATACAATTTCAAACCAATTTGGAATAGGCATAGAAATAGAAAAAAGGGAAACTTGGTTCATAAATGTGCGAGATAGAGCATTAACCAAAATATTGTCCTTACCTTTCTTGTAAGTGATCTCATAGTCATAAACCATGATTTTGTTGACCCATTTCTATTGTTATGGGGTGGAGACTCATTGTTCCAAAACACATTTTAGACTTTGATGTTCATTTTTGATGCAAAAATGATTTCCTAGTAGGTATGGCCACCACTTTTGTACTTCATGTAAAATGGCCATAATTTCCTTCTCATAAGTAGAGAGCACTAAATTCTTGATAGAAAGGGCTTTGATGATGAATTCAATGGGGAATCCTTCTTGGAGGATAACAGCACCAATTTCATTACTACAAGCATCACTCTTGATAGTGAAGGTCTTGAAAAAATCTAGAATAGCTAGAATAGGTGTAGTACACATATCTTATTTTAATTTTTCAAATGCATACTTAGTAGCTTGTGTCCAAGAAAAAACATATTTTCTAAACATAGCTATCAATGGACCTACAATCTTCTCGTAATCCTTGACAAACTTGTGATAGTATCCAATTAGCGCCAAAAAACCATAGAAGTTCTTGAGTGTCTGAGGATGTGGCCAAGTTGTCATGGTAGCTATTTTTTTAGGATCCACTCAAACCCCTTAAGATGAAACAATATGACCAAGATAATCCACTTCATCTTGGCCAAAAGTAAATTTGGACTATTTTTCACAAATATGATGGTTAGAGAGAAGTTGTAGTGTGAGATCCAAATGTTGGAGATGCTCATACCATATTTTACTATAGATGAGGATACCATTAAAGAAGATCAAAAGGAATTTTTGTAGGTAGGGCTATAATATTTTATTCATCAATGCTTGAAATTTTGAAGGATAATTAGTGAGGCCAAAGGGCATGACCAAAAACTCACAGTGTTTATCATGCATGCAAAAAGATGTCTTAGGGATATCATCCTTATAAAGCCAAAATTGGTGATATCCATAGTAGAGATCCGATTTGGAGAAAAAGTGAGCACCATAAAACTCATCAAGAAGCTCATCAATAATAGGGATTGATAACTTATCCTTGATTATGAGGTGATTAAGTGCATGAAAATCAATGTAAAGATGTCAGGACCCATTTTTTTCTAAACAAAGAGAACTAGAGAAGAATATGGGCCAGTATTGTGGTGAATAATGTCTTGATTTAGTAAGTCTCAAATGAGCATCTCAATCTTGGTCTTCTGCTAAAATGGGTAGTGATAAGGCCTGATGTTGAGAGGAATGGTTCCAATAAGGAGATAAATATAGTGGTCCTCTAGCCATGAAGGTGGTAACCCCACTAGTTTGACAAAGATACATGCATACCTCTATATAATGGTTTGTAGATCAGAAGGAATAGTGGAGATTGTTGATGATTGCATTTGAATGGAATGGACCTGGTAAATGACACGATGTTAATTCTTCTTAAGAATATTTTCCATGTGATTTGAACTTATGACACTGAGAGATCCTGTTTGTAATCCTTTCAATGTGTGTTTTTTTCCATTAGTTGAAAACTACATGTAAAGTTCAACAAAATCCCATAAGATGGGTCCAAGTGTGCATAACAACTGGGCTCCTAAGACATCGCATCCACCTAAGGGCAAGGAAACATGGTGGAGCACAAGTTATAATCTCCAATATAGATATGCACATTGTGACACTTTTATTTGCAAGTTAATGTGCCCCCATTGGCAATCATGACTTCAAAGTTACAGCAAGGATGGATAAAACAATCAACCTATTTGGTGATCTGAGGGTCAATAAAGTTATGAGTGCCACCAAAATCAATAAGTATTATGAGAGGGATTTTCTTGAAGTAACCCCTAACCTACATGGCTTGTGGGGTAGTGACTCCTACTAAGGAATGGAGAGAGATCTATGGTTGATCTTCCTAAGAAACAGGTTCCATAATCGGCTGAGCTTATTTTGGATCATCTATTGTATCTTGAACATCTTTCCAATATTTAGTTTCATATGGAGAGTCCACATCCAATAGCTAGAGATTTTTATCAACACATCAATGTCTTAGAGTGAATTTATCATCATAGTTATAACATAGTCCTTTTTCTCTATAAGCTTCCATCTTTGATTTAGTCAAACACTTGATAGGAATGGTTTTGGGGGATAACATTGTTTGAGATCATTATGGATCTATATTTTTAAATAGAGAAAAATTAGATTTGAATCATTACCAAGCTATGATCTTATCCTATACCAACTTAGCCAAACTTAAGGCTTCCATCATCATGTTTGGCTAGAACATTTTGACTTTAGATCGAATGGCATCTTTCAGTCCACTTACAAAGAAACTCCTAAAGAATTCATCAAATAATCCCTCTATGTGATTGGCCAATTTTTCAAATTTTACTTGATATTCTCTCATGAATCCTATTTGGAAAAGTTTAGTGAGTACTCCAGTGAAGTCATCAAAAATAGTAGGACCAAACTGTTGTAAAATGATGGTGTAAAAATTGGTCCATATGGGTTCATCAAGAGTCTTGGTATACCAATGATACCATTGAAGGGCTTCAAGTTCCAAGTGAAAGGATACAAGTGGGACTTTATTGGCATCAAAATTATTATGGAGAATAAAATATTATTCTACCTAATAGATTTATCTAGTTGGATCTACACCATTGAATCGAGGAAAATTCAGCTTTAGCCCATGATAATTATTGGAAGAAGAAAGTCTAATGTCTAAAGAAGAATCTGGATGTTGGTTTTTGTTCATGGTGGTATGTTGAAGACTGAGGCCCAAATTTTTTTCATTAAGATCTTTGATGTGGGTCTTGATGGTGATAATTTCATCCTCCATTTTTTTGTTCCTATTTGGGTTACTACCATGACATGAATAACATTTTTTTGCAATCGATACAAAAACTATAGTTAAGACACATTCACTAAGGAAAGTTTTGAATTTGGGAAAAAATGGAAGGGGTAAAGGGTAATTTAATAATTGTTTTGCATAGTGGGATTATGATTAATAAAGGTGTAGACACCATAATTACATCACACACTTACGTGACTCCCTATATCAAAACCCCCCTTGATCCCCTTTTAATAATTAACCTTCCTAACCCATGTTTTCACCTTAAAATATTTAATTAAGTTAATTAAAACCCACTTGTGCCACCTCACTTGGCCACCTCATCCTAAGACTAATTCTTAGCCTCTGAGTCACTTTGAGACTTAGTCTCCTAATCCTAACTACTTATGACTTGTTCTCACCCCTAACATAAATTCCTAACTAACTATGTTCTTTATAGCCTCACATTTGTACCATTTTATAATGGACACCACACTTGGAAGGAGAAGGAACATAAAATGGGATAAAAATAGCCCTTTTACCTATTCTCATGCCACTAACATCAATCAACCCTCGATTGACATCAGTGGGATAGCTGATGTCAGTTACTCAAGCAAAATTCCAAATTGGTATTTGGGTCATAAAAATTAAGAATTCACACACAAGGATTTAGCAATCAAAGCATCCTATATCACTTTCAACATCCAAGCTTATCGTTACTCTACACAAGTTGATCCAAATAAAGAATTGATACACAACATAGAGATTGAACTCTTGAGGACCAACAACACAAGCTTGTCATGTTTGTTCACTCATCAATTCACCAAACCTCATAGAAGTCATCTATCTGGCAGTCATAATTCACCCATTTCACCAACTAAGTATATCTTAAATTTTTTAAAGTCTTTAAATAGTAATTTTATAATTTATTTAAATTATACTATTTATTGTTCCATGAACCTTGACTCTTTTTATGGAGGAGTTGTAAAGCTCCCCACCCACTTTTCTCTACCCTAGCATACCAACTCTCTATGTAGACTCACTTGAGTCTTACCCACCTCCTTACGACTCTTCCCAACCTCACAATATAACCATACTTCCATTCTCCCTCCTAAATAAGCCTTCTCTAATTCATTCTAATAATACTTCCCCAATCGACATTGCTGACCCAAAACTGATATCAGTGAACCAAACTGATATTGGTAGCTCGAACAAACATCGGTCCTTTAATGGACATTGATTACTGTGTTTTAAACTATTAATCTCAAAATCACCTAACAACCTTCCAAAAACATAAACCTGACTTATCAACCTTTACCATATTATCTTTTGTTACACTCAAACCTATAGCACAGTAAATAGAACTCTAACTCTCTCTCTCTCTCTCTCTCTCTCTCTCTCTCTCTCTCTCTCTCTCTCTCTCTCTCTCTCTCTCTCTCTCTCTCTCTTTACTTGCATTTATTTTAAACTTTGTTTTAAAATAGCAGACTACCATCCCAAGGAAGTTTCACACTTCCCATAATAATCACTTAGCTTGGCAGTCCATACATATCTTCACTAACAACTATTTTTTGTAGTGTTTTCTTATCTACAGGTGTCTTCCTCCATAGCCAAAGATGGGAATCTACAAAGTCTGGAATGGTGAAATCTTATTCAAGTTTTTAATCAATTATTCCTCTCTCTCTCTCTCTCTCTCTCTCTCTCTCTCTCTCTCTCTCTCTCTCTCTCTCTCTCTCTCTCTCTCTCTCTCTCTCTCTCTCTCTCTCTCTCTCTCTCTCTCTCATTTCTCTCTCTTTAAATATAAAATAAGCTTAAAACATAGTGAAATATTTTGGCATGCTAGGTGGGACCCTAGAGTTTTCCTAGATTTGTTACTTGTCTAAATATTCATATAGGTGCACCATAGTGAAAATTTCATTCCTTGTAATTTATTTCTTTGTCTTTCTCAAAAATGAAATTTTGGACTTTTTATTTTCTATTTAAGGAACGAATTAAAATTTTCCTTCCCTATCATTCTTCTCTTCTTTTGCTTCTAAAAGAAATTCATTATTTTCCTATAAGCTAAAAAGAATAATCTATTTTGTTTGTCTCTTTTGAGCATTAGGATAGTGAAATTCATCCTCTTCTCATATTCACCATTATTTTCATTTGAATTTAAAAATTTACAATTTGGGTTTAAAACTCACTACATGTCATTATTTTTCTTGATAAATTTAGCTCACCTAGTTAAATAAAGCATCATGAATAAATCATAGAACACAAATGTTACACAATCATATCACTCTCACAAAATTAAAAATCTAAACTCACTTGAGACAAGGCCCATTTTGATTTCATCACCCAGTGGATCACCTTAACCTACCTGGTGATCTCACTTGGATTTCACCACCAAGGGGAGGACCCACTTCATTCAACTCTAGATAGGAGGTATATTATGGCTAAATGGCCTAGCTCAGCTTTAGGACCATGAAGTATAGGGAGAAAGCCCTTATAAAAATCTATGTACCCAATCTAATATAGATTTCTATTGAGCACCAAAAATAACCTTGAACCATCCATAGACTACTCATCTAGTACCTATTCACAAACCGATTTTACTCTCACACTTTCTAAGGCATAAGCCGTCAAGAGACTAAAATTAATTCCTAGGAGTTAACGTTTAATGGCTACATATTCCTTTTCTAATTCCTTTTTTATTCTACATTTTTGAGTCAGTGAGGAAGTTTAATTTATCAATTTATAGAATCTAGGCATTTCTACCTCTGAAATTTTATTAACCTCTAGTTTCAAGTTTTTCTTGCATCCTTTATCCTTACATAGACCTATTGTATCCTTTATTTTACCTAGATTTCACCCCTGAGTTGCCAAAACCTTGGATTTTTTGCCTTTTTATATTCCATAGTAACTAACACCAATAAGGAAAATGATGTTGATGGCTTTGTTACCTACTAGCATCGGTTAGATAACCGATATCGGTGACTATGTTTTTACAATTTTTAGCCTACTTCAAATAGTAAGCTAAAATTAGCTACCTACCTGCACTGAAACCTAGTTTTTTAATTCTCTATCACTAATACATAGTTTGAGGCCTACCTTTATCCCTTTTTCATGGTCTTGATTTGTAGACAAACCAAAATTCCTACTGATTATGCAAGCTAACAACCACTCCAACCTTCCCCTCTCCTTTTTGATTCCATAATAGAGCATACTTCAACTATAGAGAATACCCCTGTGACTACCAGTCCTAACTAAATCCCCCTTATACCTGAAGGATATCTTGAATTCATGAAATTTCTTTATCATAGAATTATATCCCTTTAACATTATCTCACCATGAACCACACCTATAACACTGTGAGAGATCCCCTTTATGGTATGCCAAATTCCTTGATGGAGACATATACAATCTTAGTGGTTTCCACCATTCCATATATGGTCACCTAAACCAATAATTTAACAAGTGACCCAACCATGAATAACTTTCAAAATTTAACCACCACAATTGCTCAGTCTCATCTTCTTAACTCAAATTCTATAGCACCTCCCTTAGCTTCGTAGCCACAACTGGCCCAAATAAGTCAAAAACCATTTCAAAACTTGGTAGTACCCATCTCATCAAATCTTCCACCCATAATTAAAAGAGTTGTAACTCACCCTTAAACCCATGTATCCATGCCAACAACCCAATGTCCAATGATGGCACCCAGCCTAAGCATTGTCTCTAACCCCATAAGACAAGCCTCTTTCATTTTTTCCCCTCAGCCCATGACTCATTACCAATATGTTGCATCTATACTACCAAAACAAGGTGTGTCATATCCTGCCTCTACATCCTTTCAAGCACCCTATAACTTAGGGGGTGCTCTTCACACCAATCCTCCTATTGATCTCATCAAGATGATGATGGATAAGATGCCTAACCTAGAAACATCTGTGTTGGGTTCAAAGAATGTTCTATCTTATGATCAAATATGTAATTAACCCATCCATCCTTCTTACCTATTCGACCCTACCCGAGTTAGTGGGAACTCCCTAAATTTACTCATTTCTAGAGTAAGGAGGATCCATAATAGCACTTATGAGCAGTTTGACATGCTTGTTACTTAATAGGGTATGATGATGCATTATTGCTTCACACTTTCCCTATGTCTCTTTTGGGTGATGCATTGGATTGGTATAGATCCATAACCTGACACTCACTTTTTTCATTTACCCAATTTGCTCAACTATTCTTGGACCACTTCTCTATAAATATTTATAAAAAGGTCTCTATTATGGACCTTTATTCCATTGGACAGTTTAACGATGAGTCTATCACTAACTTTGTCACTCATTGGAGAGGTTTAATCAATCAGATCTCCTTTTCTTTACATGAACCTACACTTATCAATCTTTTCTTAATAACATGTGCCAAACACATCTCTTTTACCCTCTGTGTCTAGACTTTCTACAAATTTGATGAAGCTTTTACAATTGTAAAAAAGTTAGAGATTTGGGCTATAGATGAAGATAGGGTTAATTTGCATAATAAAAATACCAACTCCAAACCTAATGACTCTTCCTTTAAACCCTCTTCTTCCAATCAAAAGTCAAAAGGCTCTACCAATTTTGTAGTGATTAAATTAGCTTCATCTACCATAGTCAACCAGTCTAAGCCATCTACCTCACAAAATATGACCAAACAATTCCAACAACGATATGAACAAAGACAATACACTCCTATTAGAGAGTCATACACTTCCATTTTTGATAAATTATTATATCAAGGAAATATTACCCTTCCCAAAATTAAACCTCTTATATAGTTTGATCCCTCCCATCCTATCCCAACTTGGTATAAGGAGGATGAGTTTTGTGGCTATCATCAAGTTAAAGGCCACAATTCTAAAAACTATAAAACATTCAAAAACATTATTTAAGATATGCTTGATAAAGGAGAGCTTATATTGGATAACCCTAATGTTCCTACTAACCAAAGCATGGATGTGTTCAAATAGCCTTTTCCTAACCATTCACTTAGTCAAACAAATGTTTAGGCCATGACTGACAACTCACCTAATCATGATATTCATGTAATCAATATGGTATTTTCTTTACCTCCAATCCAACCTCTCTGACAACTAAAGGAGTTTGTTTTACCTATTCCTCTTCCATGAGTAGAGGAATCTATTTCACCCATACCTCTCCCATGTGTAAAGGGGCCTCCTCCACCTATCCTTTTACCATGCAAGGAACTCGTAATGCCTATTCTTCTTGTACCTATTTCTACTATTCTCCTACCTTTAGAAGAGCATGTTATGCCCACTCCCCATTTGCATGTTGAGGGAATCATCATTCCTATGCTCTACCCTCTTGAAGAGCCTTCTTTTACCACTTCTCCTCCACTAATGGAGGATAGTGCCCCATCCACTCTTCTATCACATATAGAGGTGTCTACATTATCTATCCTTGCACTAATCAAAGGACCTATTTTGCCTACACCCATTAAACCAATTTTACCCCTTCCTTTACCAATAGAAGAGCACACCTTGCCTACTCCTCATCCACATGTTGGGTAAGAAATCATACCCATGCTTTATCTACTACAAGAACTGACTTCACTAGTTCCTCCCCTACTCAAGGAGGACCATGCCTATTCTCCTACCTCAGTTGAAGAAGACTTGGTTGTGGTTCTTACTCATATTTGGCCTAAAATAGCAAAAGCCAACACCTTCCCTCTTTTCCAATCACCTAATTATTCTAATAAAGTAACTGTAAGGCCTGCAAAAACTTTGTCTAGACCCTTTGCTTGGTTGGTTAGAAATTTAGACTTTCTTGATTCTAAGAATCTAGACCACTCGACATTTTGAGATAGACTTAAAGCTCCTTATCCTATGCAAAAAAAATCATCCTCTACCACCAATCCTTTCATTAATATTTATTCCAATTTTTTTGACAGAGATAAAAATTCTTTTCTTGGACCATCAGAAGTGTAACCCTCTATGTCAGAACCATCACCATCATAAGTATTTGCTACACTAAAGCAAATCAGATCTTTGGTTGTTCACCCAATGTCTAATATAATTCATCCATAAGTAAATTTATATTTTAATCTACAACCATGAGTTAGAGCTCCATAACCTAAACTAAGGAAGAATGTTAAGATTCCCAGAACTCACTTTTCCACTCCTCCTCTTCCCTCAACTTTGCCTTCAATCTTGGGACCCCATCCTTCCACTTTAGTTGAAGTGTTCTCTTTCTAAGCAGGACAAAAGGAAAAACTACCTCCTCTTTTTACTCTACCACTTATTATCCCTACACATCCATCACTTTAACACCTATGACTAAAAAGGTGTCAACAAAGCTAATGGCTACACCTTCACCCAAAAGGTGCCATGTAAAACCATATCCATGCCTTCTAAATCAAAGAAGGTGTCCACCCCTATTACAACAAGTGCTAGCCCAATAATAAGATCTCAAGCCTACTTACTATGTCATTTTTTGAAGTCCTCCACCATAACCCTTCCTTTGATCAAGCCTTATCATCCTCTTAGACCAAAACCATCTTGGTTTGATGACACACAAGTTTGTCTATATCATCGCTCACTTAGACATGATACAAAAAGTTGTAAAGATTTCATAGCTATTTTCCAACAACACTTTTATGTAAAAAACCTTTTCATTAAAGAGCCTCTTTCTAACCTCATATTTATTCTGCTAATTATATCCTAAACTCTACCTACTACCTCACCTGAGTCCAAGACCAATGATGAGGTTGTGCCTCCTCCACCACCTTCTCTACCTCTGCTCCACATCAACATAGTTTTATGTGTCCACACGGTCTCAAAATAAAAAAGGATAAAGGTAAGGAAAAGGCCACCACCCTTTGGAATCATCCATTCTCAAAATATGCTCCTACACCAAATCCCAAGATCTCTATTCTTTTTACTCCCCAACACACATATTCACAAGTCATTCAAGACTCAATGGTGAAACAACTTCACCACACCCCTGTAAAGATGTCTTTATATGAGTTAATCTAAAACTCATCCCAACATCATCAAGCCTTGATCAAGGCTTTACAATCTATTGAGATACAACATGATGATCCTCAACCTCTTGCATCTTTGGTAGATTCTCTTAATACTATTTCCCTAGTTTCCTTTAGTGATTCAAAAATTTTGGCTCTTCAACCTAGAGACTGGGACCCTACACTTTTTATCACCACATAAATTTATCAAACTCATGTTAAGAGAGTCATGATCGATGGAGGTGCTAGTATTAATATTATCTCCACTTATACCTACAAATAGCTATCACTTCTCATAATTGTGTGTCATAGTTTGATATGATACTCCATTCCTTCAATGATACTAAAACTACTATGGGTACTATAGTCATGCATATCCATGTGGATCTTCGCATAATCCCTAAACTCTTATATGTTATTAAAGGAGAGTTCCAATACAACATATTTCTTGGATGGCCTAGGATGCATGTCATGGCATGTGTAACCTCAAATTTACACCACTGTGTCAAATTTGAGCATGGTGGGCAAGTGCATGTTATTTCTATTGATCTACCTCATTTCAAAACATGAAACATGACTTATCATCCCAATGATGTTCTCATTCCATTGAAAACATCTTCCTCATCACATTCTACCATTGTAATAAGCTTGACTACCCTAGTTAATTAGATACCGACAACACAAATTCTTAACAAGGACCCCATGAAAGATACTTTCAAACACCTTTCACTTGGAGAATATCACTTTTTGACAATTGACATGTTCCATACTCCACAAGAGTATATAAAACTTCACATGTACCCCAATTTTGATCCTTGTATTGGGATGGTCATCCCGTATGGTCCCCCTAACCTTCAAAATAATCTCACATATAGGGGAATTGATCAGGATCCTACTGTAAAAATTCCCTCCTCTTTGCCATAGGTTTTTACCTGTGACTTCTCCTTCTTAGGTAAACCTAGTTTTGCTCACACCTATCTTTATAGGTGCACCTAAAATGGATTTCGGTTAGGTCATTAAGAGTAGGGTGCTCATATACCCATTGAATACCCCACCAACAAGACCATTAAAGATGCCAAAAAATGATATGGTGTGGGTTTTGATGAACTAAACAAACCCACCAAGATCTCTCATATCGAGGAGCCACTATCTCCATCTCCATCCTCTCTTCCCTCACTATCACCTATAAAATTATAGGTATCCATATCTCCTAATTTTTTTCAATAAATGGCATTCATTTTAGACCTTTGACATATCATTTGGGTGAGGAAATGAGGTCTCTTATTCTCATTCATCTTGAAATGATTGATGAAGACTCTCCCACTATTAACACTATTCAATGTCAATATGATGATGCTACTCTCACCTACATGGGTACATATGATTCCTATATCCAATGATCACTCCCTTCTAAAATGCAAACTATGTTAAATGAATTAACCATTGACATTAATTTACCCTTACCAAATAACCCCTAAATCTTCAAGATTGGCCAATCTTTAGATTCCCTTAAACAAACTTGTTATGCCACTTTCCTCTTTGATCATAGTAAAGCATTTTTTGGGTCTTATCATGACATGCCTGTCATTGAACCCTCTATAATCACCCATAATATTTTAACCAACCATGATGCTAAACCTATTAAGTAGAAGCTTTGTAAGATGAACCGTCATATTACTCTCTTTGTCAAAGAAGAGCTCTTATGCCTCTTCTATATTAACTTTATTCAACCCATTGACTATCTGTAATGGGTTTCTAATATCATCCCTATCACAAAAGTGATAGGGGGAATTTGCATCTACATTGACTACCATGATCTAAACCTTGCTTGTCCAAAATATGACTTCCCTTTGCCAAGCATTTACAAACTTATTGATCTGACAGTTGGCTATGAGATATTATCTCTTATGGATGGGTTCTCATGATAAAATCAAATCCTAATTGCTCCTGAAGATGAATACAAGACCTCATTCATTAGATATTATCTCTTATGGATGAGTTCTTGAGATAAAATCAAATCCTAATTGCTCCTAAAGATGAACACAAGACCTCATTCATCATCTCATGGGGAACTTTATGTTATTGGTTCATGCCTTTCAGCCTTAAGAACATTGGTGTTACCTACTAATGCACCATAACTTACATTTTTCATGACCTCCTATAAAAAATTATGGAATACTATGTGGAAAACTTACTTGGAAAGTCTAAACATCACTAGGATCACTTGACAATTCTCAAAATCATATTCGTTTGTCTCCTCTAGTATAATGTTTGACTAAACCCAAAGAAATGCATCGTTAGGGTCCTTTTAGGTAGCTTCTAGGATTTATTGTCTCCTTATATGGTATCAAGGTTGACCCTAATAAGGTTTGGGCAATATTGAAATACTTATGCCCACTAATCTCAAGTAGTTCCACAACTTACAAAGTAAACTCCAGTCAATCCACTGTTTCATCTCTCAGTTGTTGGATCGATATCAACCTTTTCATCATCTAGTTAAAAAGGATGTCTCCTTTCATTAGAACATGGATTGTTAGAAATCATTTGATGTACTTAAAGGGTATCTCCTTTCTAAATCAGTTCTTATTCCCCCTAAAAGGGACCCACCTTTCTACCTCTACATTTCTATAACAAACCATTCCTTGGGTTATATGATTGCACATTGAGATGATAAACATAGAGATCAAGTTGTTTGCTACATAATATAAACACTTATTGATTATGAAACTTGGTATATTCATATCAAAAATCTTTGCTTCACATTGGTCTTCATAGATTCCAAACTTTTCCATTACCTTTTATATCATAAAACTTACATTGTCACCCATAATAATCCCCTCAAATACAAGCATTCCAAGCCAACAAAAAACTAGTTCATGGTTTGTTGGCTCATGATCCTTGCTAAGTTTGACTTGAAATACATCAAACAAAATATTATTAAGGGACAAACAATTTCCAACCAGTTAGTTGACACCCCTTTACCTGACAACGAACTTTCTAACCTTGAATTCCCTAATGAGTCTATCGAAATGCTATCCAATGATGACATCTCTTATCAAATGATGATGTTATTTGATGGGTCTAAATTTCAACTTAGTGGGGGTAAAAGGATCATCCTCATCCCTTTTGATGGTAAGCATATGCCTTTGTCATTTAAACTAGATTTTGAATGTACTAACAATATGGTCAAGTATGAAATTTGATCTTAGGGGTTCAAACTGCCATTTACTTGGGCATCAAATCAATCAATATCTCTAGTTATTCTTAGATAGTGATTAATTATGTTAATAGTTCCTACCTATATAATAATGAAATTATATAATGATATAAACATCATGTAGATGCACCATTTGAATCATTCAACCACTACTTCCTATAGACTTTTCTTTGATCTACAAGCAAGTTTGTTGACATGATGGCTTCCCTTGCATCACACATTCCATCCTCATCCTCTTCAAAAATTTATGTCACCATGCATCACCTCACATTACCCTCTTATGTGTCAGCTAACATCCTATTTATGGGAAATGTTGACTCTAATCCTCATGATGTCTAGTAAAAACATCTTGTTGACTATCTCACTTATGCTATCATTCCGTATAACCTTTTTAGTAATGGGAAATATTATTTCATTAAAAGTACTACTCACTACACTATGCTAAGGGGCCTTCACTACAAATGAGGCTTTGATGGTCTCCTCCTTAGATGCCTCACTCATGCTAAAATCCCCTTCACCATTAAGGAAGTCCAAGATGGGATTTATGGTGGAAATTTAAGTGGGAATTTGGTTTCCAAATTCATCATTTGACTTGGATACTATTGGCCAACACTCAACCAAGACTATAAAAATTATGTTCAATGTTGTGTCAAATGTCAACAACATGATAACCTCCTTCACACTCCCATACATCCCATACAAGTCACCAGAGAATTTTGGCCCTTTTCATAATGGGTTTTCGATCTAATTGATGAGATTAACCCTCATTCATCTCTCTAGCATCATTATATCATTACTGATACTGATTAATTTACCAAGTGGGTTGAGGCTATTTCTCTCATCTCCATTAAGGTTGATAAAATTGTTGAGTTTATCAACCATCACATCATCTACCATTTTGGTGTTCCCCATAAGATTATTATGGACAACAGTAAATATTTCAAGAACAAGACTATCCAAGAACTCTATGATGCTTTTGGTATCAAATTAATCTTCTCATCGAACTTACTATCCATTATAAAATGGATAGGTATAACCTTATGAAAAAACCTTAACCAAAATCCTCATGAAGGTAGTCAACAATGCTAGTAGGGATTATCATACACACATCCCCTTCACCTTATGGGCTTACCACACTAACATTCAAAGCCATATAGGTGGTACTCATTTTTCACTAGTTTATGGGATGGAATTAGTCTTGCCTCTCGAGGTCTAGATTCCTTCTCTTTGCATCTCTCTATAAGACATACTTATTAATGATGAATTTTACCAAGAATATTTGGCCCAAATATAGATATTTGATGAATGCCATCTAGCAGCCCTCAATCACCACCAAATCTATCAATAACATATCAAACATGCCTATAATAAAAACCTTAAGGAGCAAGATTTCAATATCAGAGATCTCATCTTAAATGAAAATCAACATTGACAAACATGGAGAAAAGCAAATGAGGAAATTTTACTCCTAATTGTCTTAGACCCTATATCTTAACTCACACATATGGCTTAGGAACTTATCACTTATCTTTTCTCAAAGGTAAGCCAGAACTTGAGCCTTTAAATGCTTTACACCTACAACCATTCTTTTGTTAATCAAGTGATGCTTCACTTTGTGTCTAACATGAGCTTGTCCCTTGAGCAACCTTATTACATTCACCTCCCTTCCTCTTAACCCTTGTTCTTGCACACTTAGTTAACCTTCCAAGTGTTATGGTTTTTCCCTCATAAAGGACAACCTCTAAGCCTCTACAGTCTTATCCATGACTAAAGTCATTATATATATATATATTATGACATAAATTGGGATACATAGAAAAATTATTATCTCTCAGGTCATGATTCTCAACGTAGACTGATCCCTTAAAGGATAGCTACATAACTTATCATTACTACTATAAATAGACAACTCCCTAGAAGGACAGATTAAAAAAAAACTTAGACCACTCACTTGAAAGATGGCTAAGCTAAGCTTTGTTATCAAGGAAATAATGACTTAGAATCTTCTTGCATTGATATGCTTCATAAGACCTCAAGGCACTAACAACATCCCAATGAAAGCTTCTTGTATTGATCAACCTACAAAAAAAAAGAAACAAAAAACTTTAGTGATGAAATTGCCTATGGTAACTCTCAGGTCAGCTATAGAAGGGGCATACCATCTCCACTAAGAAGGTTATGATACCCAAACATCCTAATTCCTTTTACCTTTTCCCCTCTTACTCCCTCATAATCAAGGGACTTTGAACTCACTTGAAACAAGGTGATCATGACATTTCTCTACCAAATGAATTGCTGATACTGCAATGCATGAATAAGGCTCATGCTATTATGCCTATTTATATGTTCATTATGGTCCTCACCAATGAAAGAACATCACATCCCTTACTTTTCTATCACATGTCGATTTCTCTTTTAAGGTGACATCTCACAACAAGATACACTTAACTTCTCACCTACTTGGAAATATCTATTTAATGTTGTGTTTAAGAATACTATTACTTACATATCCATTTCAAGAAATGATGTTAAACAATATCAAAAAACATCATGGTGTATTAAAAATACATTCTTCAACCATCACACTCTATTAATATTAATAAACCATTTGCCAACTCATTTATTTCATACAACCTCATGTGAAATGCAACCCACAGAGCTTCTCTAAACAATAGTAAATCGATAAACTATAAAATCAAATAGTTTATTTTTAGCATACACCATTACATATATGGAAAAATGCTAAAATGAAACAAACTTCTCGACTATGCATGTACCATGATGAATATGGGAAATGCTAGCATAACAAACTAACTATCACTAACATTACCACAAATAACATCAGATACACCTCATACATAATATAACATCATAACATCTCACAATACCAAAATCTCATATATATATATACTGAATATGAATATACATTAATAAATCATATCATTATCATCTCTCTCTCCATACATCTCTCAAATTTAACTTTCAAGCCATAATATTAATAACAAAAATCACAATACATCTAGCACTCAAAATACTCAAGGTTGTGGTTGTGAAGAGGCAATATCATCACCATGCTCTACCTATCTATGTATATAGGAACTAGAGGTCATGGTGTGTTTCTTCAATCTCTCCTACTCTAGCCTTAGAATATCTTAGAATCTATGGGAACTACCTGATGGCTCTCTCATAATATACAATCTCATCTAAATCAATGTTATACCTTACTAGTGTGACTAACCCATCAAACATACTATAGGACCCTATGGTGGTGCCTGTAGTGGATCTTTTACTAGTCCCTATGCTAGAAGAGGGGGGTACCTACCCTACTACTATCAAACCATCTCTCTCTATTTTTATTATAGTAACCTATCCCTATAGTGTCATCACCTGTCCATATAAAACTAAAACTTGTGCCTATGCTACACTCAACTGGGCCTCTAGTGTCATCACCTATCCCTGTAGGACCAAAACATGTGCCTACACTAAATCCCATGCATGTACATCTACATCCCTCTCTCTCCCTCAAATCCTTATAAATTTGGTTGTGGTCTCCTCAAAATCACAAGGTGTAAACCTACCCACCATGCTCATTAAGTTATTTTACACCTTGGATCTATCACACTTGGGCATATTGATAGCTCCTCAAAATCTGACCCATTTATCTCCTAGGTCAATGGAAAGGTTTCCTATATATCATCCCTCCTATATCAAGGAAAACTAGGGGGTACATCCTATAATAACCCAAACTCTCTCCTAACCTTGACCACATGTATCATCTCTAACTTTCTGGTTCACCTCCCCCTCACCCATATCATACTCTTTAAGCCTACAAGTTACTCTGCCTCTCCTCTAAATATAAGATATTTCAAGTAAGGCCTCCAAAAAATATCTTATAGAATCAATCCATCCATCATCTGCCTATAATAATCAATATCTTGCACAATGTTGTCTACTCATGTATGTGCCATGCTATCTCGCCATCATCTAAAGTCAACCCTAAAATTGGTCAAAATCATGACTGGTAGCCCTAGTGGCTATGTCACCATAATGTGCTTGTATGCCCAATAATAAAGGAAATACCCAAAACAAAGATTGTATCACCATCACAACCTCATATTGCATAACTCCCTATATAACTATGCAATAAAATATGGTCCCCATGCAAAAACTATCTGCTACTCAAACATCTATGCCAAAACTTTGGTCATCTTAATAGGGAATCTCCCTCCATCTATATTAGTTAGTGCATACACTGTAATGCCTATCATCATCAAGATGATTAGGTGATGTTACTCATCATTAGTAGTGTATAGTGGCTCATATACAAAGTTTACTAAATGATAGGTCACCTCACTAAAATGATCCCCAAACAATGTGGACATATGAATATCATGATCCTCCCTCAAACATGAGAAGAGATCCTCACCCTAGAGTGGTAGCCATAAAATCCTATATACATCCTCCTGCATCACTATCAACTCTTTGATAGGTAGATGAAAGGTGTTGGTGGTGTGATCCCACCTCTCTGTCAAGGCTACCATCAAGCTAACATCTCACAAAACTCTACAATATCATTACATTCCTCATAACCCTATAGCTACCATGTGCTCCCACTCATCCATGGTGACATCCCTCCTCATCCTCATTAGTAGTGTAGGTAGTTGTGTAGACACTAAAATTGTGTCTAACCCTTGTTGGCCTCTTCCTCTATCCCCCATTTTATTCTCCCACACCTATTTAACCCCTATTAACCATTTTCCCACAAGCCTTAACCTTGGCAACATGTAAAAATGAGCAAAGAGCTAAAACTAGCCTCTGTCCCCATTCTGCATCTGCCGACGACGATCACTACCTGGCTGACATCACCGACGTTGGTCACTTAATCAACCGACGTCAGAAGTCCTGCTGGCATCGGTCATCCTTAACACTGCGTTCTCAACCCAAATGTAGGATCCATTATCCATTATTCGGTACTTCATTATTCAGTTGCCAATTGGTTTCCCGATTGGTTATCAAACCATCCTTCGTATCAATCAACATTTTCAATCAACAATCAATCAATACTTGCATCCAACCAATCTGTAATCGATCTCTCATGTTCTATCTCTCTAACACCGGTATTCTGCTACATCAAACTTCTACAACATAGCGACAACACCAATCATGTCTTCGACTTTTATCTTCAGCGCATAACAGGTAAGCTTTGCTCTGTGTTTTTGTTTTACTCTCTGGTTACTATTTTTATTTAATATCATTATCCAGATCTTTTTAGACCATAGCCCCGACCTTACTTCCACCTGTATCACCTCTATCCACCCTCTGTCAGTCTGTAACTCTGCCTAGATCCCTATATAAACCCTCAAACCAATCCCTCTGACTCCTAAATTGGCTTCCTAAATCCTCAGACAAAAACTATCAGACCTTTCTACAAATCCTAAGACCCTGTCTAGACCCGACCAGACCATCCAAAACTATTGCCCCAACTAACGCTGGTCATTACCCTGACCGACGTCAGCACTTTAACCGACGTTGGCATCTTTCCCTAACCGACGTCGGCACAGAGAGCGACACCGGTGACTGTGCAGAACAGTTTGCTGCATATCGAGTACACTTTCTACTTTTTGTCTTTTATTTCTTTCATTCTATCTTTTAATTATTGCTACTTCAGTAAAATATCCTTTTTTTTATTAGTGGGTTGATATCCCTTAAGGAAGTCTTCGTACTTCAGGGATCAAGCATTTTCTTGATAGCTCATCGTCTCCTTGTCTAACGTTTTTCGTGTTTAGTCTCTTTTTCTTAGCAGGTGTCATTCCTCCATAGCCAAAGAGGAGTACCTTCCAACGTCTGATTTTGTGCGCATGACTATATCCAGGTATCTTCTAACCCTAGACCATTTCTTAGTTTCTCATTTCTATCTTTTGAATGTAGAAAGTGATTTAGCATAGAAACATTCTGGCACGCCCGGTGGGACACTAGGGCCTTCCTTGGGTTCTTTCTTTCTTTTGTTCATATAGGGTGCATTAGGTTCCTTCCTTTTCACCTCTTTCGTCTCTTTTAAATGACATCATAAGCATGACTAAAAAGAACTTTTCTTTTCTTTCTTGCACTTCTAGACTAGTCAAAACTCATATTCTTTGACTCTTTCTCCATTCGTCTTCATACGAACAAAACATTTCAACTTGGACTTAAAACACATTGCACTTTCATTTTTGCTTGTGCTTGCATTTCTTAGACCACACTTAGTAATTAACAAATGCATATTGAATTAATCTAGATCACTTGATGTTACACAACCAAACCACTTGCACAAAACAAACATCTTAACTTACCTGAGACAAGGCCCGACTGGGATTTCATCCCCCAGTGGATACCTTACCTATCCAGGTGATCTTACTTGGATTTCATCACCAAGGAGAAAGCCCACTCTGTTCTCTGGTAGAGTCTAAACTATAGGGGAAGTATATTTTGGCTAAGCGGTCCCAGTTTATCACTGGACTCATGAAGTGAGGGGAGTTTGTTCCTTAGCACCAGGCCTTGTACGAAATCTAACACAGACTTCTTAAGCACCGTAACTGACCCGAAACCATCCATAGACTACTTCTAGGTCTCGACTCAAAAGCCAATCTTCCTCTACACACATTCTAAGGCATAAGCCACTATAATCCTAAAAATTTACTCTTAGGGTTTTAGGATCTGCTTGTGTTCTTCATCTATTTAGTTCTTATCTACTTGTTTGAGCTTGTGAGGACGTCCTTTCTTGCCTTGAATGGTTCTGACTTGTATTCAAGCCAAGGCTCTAGTCGATCACACAAGGCATCACCCGTTTTCGTTTACCCCATCCATAACCAGTCCTATAATGGAGTTCCACTCGGAGACCGAAAGAACTCCTACTCGCCCATCCTCGACCCAGATTCCTATCATCCCAAAAGGGGACCAAGATTTTGCACGATTCTTGGACCTCAATGTCACAACCCTCCAAAACTATCTCGCAAGGAACCCAACGTGAGACCTTTCGGGTGAAGTGGTGATGACATCGACACCATCTGCTACCCAGCCTTTTGCCTCAACCATTAACTCGACCATGGCCAATACGCAAAGTTTGGCCTCTCTGTCTATTTTTAGATCGACCTCCATCGAGGTTCATTACCCCCTCAACCACACGCAATTCAACCAAGTTCTACATCATACTAGAACTTGATTGTTTTGACCCCTCACACTCTTGCAGCCATATATGCAGGAGTGCCTACCTCCCCTTTTGTCCATGCCATCACACAACCTCCTTTGGTAGTATTTAGTCAGCCTATGCCTTTTACCTTCATAACCCAACCACCTTTGGCCTCCACTTCTATCTCTGTGACTAGTCATCTATATGTTGCACCCTTACTGGTACAACTGACAACGTCGTATGCCTCCTCTAGCCTCTTTCAAGTGCCTTACAATCTAGGGGGTGCCCCATCTACCCATACGTCAGTAGATGTCATCAAAATGCTGATGGATAAAATGTCTAGTCTTGAGGCTTCTATCTCCGGTTCAAGCAATGTCTCTTCATATGACCAAATTTGCAATGAGCCCATTCATCCTTCTATCCTAATCTGACCATACCCCAACCAATGGGAGCTTCCTAAATTTACTCGCTTCCAGAGTAAGGAAGACCCACAATAACATCTTTGGGCATTCAGACATGCTTGTTATCTTATTGCTAATGACGATGCGTTACTTTTACACACGTTTCCTATGTCTCTTTTTGGCCCCGCCCTTGACTGGTATAGCTCTCTTGCCAGACATTCTATCTTTTCATTCATTCAACTCACCCAATTATTTCTCGACCATTTTTCTATCAACATCACCAAACAAGTCTCGATCACAGACCTCTACTCTATTAGGCAATTTGACGATGAATCAATAGTCGATTTTGTCACCCGTTGGAGAGGCTTGATTAACCAACTCTCCTTCTCCTTGCCTCAACCCGAGCTCATCGAGCTCTTTTCTTGAGCATGTACCAGCCACATCTCTTCCATCTTGCGGATTCAGACATTTTTCACTTTCGACGAGGCTTTCATCATGGCTCAAAAGCTTGAACTCTGTGCCATTAAAGAAGATAAGGTCAAATTGTGTAATACCAATGCAAGAGCCAATGACCATTCTTCTTCCAGACCTCCTTCTTTTGCCAATTCCAAATCCAAAGAAGTGGCCAACACTATGGTCATTAGATCACCATCTTTGACAACAACCAATCAACCTCAACCTTCAACATCTCAAAGCATCACAAAATAATTCCAGCAACGGTACATACAACCCTTCCCTAACTGTCCTCCTAGTCACAACAACATTCAGACCATAACCAATGACTCTCATGACCATCATATACACACCATCAACACGGTTTTGCCTCTTGTCCCTAACCAACCTCCATCATAGGTAGAAGAGCCATCTTCTCCCGTTTGTCTTCCATAGGTAGAAGAATCTTCTTTTCCTATTAGTCCCCCATCAACCTCTCCCATATTGGAGGATGCCTTGACCACATCAACACCATCTGCCTCGCCTTCATCCTTCTTATCATCCATAGATGATCATACCTTTTTGACTCCTCAACCACACATAGAAGCCATGACTACTCTGGTGCTCTTTCCACTTAAAGAGCCCACATCTTCAATCCCTTCTCCATCGAGAGAAGAACCATCCACATCTACGCCCAAACCCGCACAGGCATCCATCATGCCCAAAGAGATTAAACCTCTTGGTGTTTGCCCCACATCTAACCTCACCTCACACAATAGTGGCCCTCAAACCATACCAAAGAAGACTACTAGACCACACCGGAGGCCTCCTCCCCCACCTTCATCATTACCTTCAATCTTAGGCCCACATTCATCCACTTTAATCAGAGTACTTCCCACTCCCATACTTCATAGAGGCAAGTCACCTCCATTATCTCCTCAACCTGTTAGACATATATCTCCTCCAATCCATTGACCAATGCCTCTTATGCCTCTCAAACCAAAGTCATCAACCCTCATTGCAACAAAACATCTAGACCCATTAGCAGGTTCTTATGCCTTACTGTTATGATAATTGTTGCAGTCCTCTCGCATCTATCTCACACCTCTTAAACCATACCAATCTCTCAGACCAAAACCACCCTAGTTCGATGACACTCACATTTGTGCATATCATCGCACACCTGGGCATGACACTGAGCATTGTTGTGCCCTCAAAGTTGCCATTTGCCAATGTCTCGGGAATGACACCCTTCTTCTCAACCACATCATCAACAAAACTTCAGCACCACCCCATTCATCAACTCTTGAATCAAGGCCATCTTGGTTCGACAACTCTAAATTTTGCCACTATCACCACACTCTGAGACATGACACTGAGCATTGTTGCACTCTCAAAGCTGTCATTCATCAACACCAAAAAAAGGATACCCTTCTCATCAAGGATCCTCTTGACCACCCCTCTGACAAATCATCAACACCGACCCATGCCTCTCAAACCTCATCACCTAAATCAAGATCTCCACACCAGACTATGGTCCCTTTGCCACCTTTGACCCCATTATTTGACATCAACATAGTCCATTTGACCACCAAGCCTCAACTGACCTTGACCAATCTATCCAACACTCTCCCTAAGCGACTGGGGGAATCCAACTTTATCCTGACCTCGACCAAACATTTGACCAAACATTCAACCAAGCCTTCGACCAAACATTCAACCAACTTTGACTAGACATTCGACCAGACCTCGACCAAGTCTCGACCAACCATCAATCAACCTTCCTATCATAACCCTAACCAACAGCAACCAAACCTCGACCAAACTTCAATCATCAAACATCAACCAACCAAGCACCTATCACTTCTTCAAACTGTCATCAATTAGCACATGACCAATATGGAGCGAAGTAAGCAAGGCAAGTTTGCCCCTAATTGGCTCAGACCTTTCATTATCATGCACAAGTATGGATCAAGGACGTATCATTTGTCTTCTCTTGATGGACGACCAGAACCTGAGCCTCTTAATGCGTTACATCTATGACCATTCTACTGTTAGTCGAGTACTCGTCCACTTGACATTTACCTTGAGCTCATCCCTTAAGCAATCCCCATCCTCTTAGTCCTCATTCCTTTAAACCCTACTCCCCTTATCAAATCCTATATACCCCTTTTATATAGTATGGATGCTTTGTCCTAATAAAAGGGAGCCCTTGACCTTCTATAGTCTTGTCCATGACTCATATTTATGTCAAAACAAATCAAGATGTCAAAATAACCAAGGTCACCAAACTAGAATCAAAAGGCAGACTGCTCCCTCGAAGGATAGCTATACTATCATTGCTATAGCTAATAGACTGCTCCCTCAAAGGACAACTATTCAAATCCCTTATATAAAGCAAATATAGACCACTCCCTCGAAGGATGGCTATGACTAATTCTTGCTACAAACAATAATCTTTCTTAGAAGCTTCCCGCATTGATCAACTTCACCAATGACCACCAAGCAAATGACATATCTATGTAGACTTCCCGCATTGATCAGTTTGCACCAAAAAAAAATAAAAATAAAAAAAAATAAAAAATGAGTCATGGACTTGGCTTGTAGTTGTCTCAGGGTCTCCTATAAAAAGGGGCAAAGTTATCTCTGCTCTAAAACGGGTTACCCTCTTCTCCTCCTATCACCTGCTCAAGGGACTTTGAGCTCACTTTAATGTCAAAGTGATTAGATTACCTCTCTAACACTACATATGGTCAACGACATCATGCATGAATGGGGCTCTTGGTTCTAACAACCCTATTTATGCTGTCATTTCTGGTCCTTGTCAATGAAAGAACAATATGCCTTTCACTTTTTCTTCACTTTGGTCACATCCAACTTCATCACTTGTCAAACCCAACCAAGCCAACCCAACATTTTCACACCTGTCACATCATCATCGCCTATTCACACTAGTTTCTATGGACACCAATACACATGGAAACTATCTACCAGACACAATTTATGTTAAGCATAAACCAATACTTGTTGAAGCATAAATAGACCTCAATTCATTTTTAGCATATGTCCATCACGACTATGGAAAATTGCTAGAGATGAAAGACCACATCACCAATGTTACAGAATACACCTTTGGAAAAGGCTGTAACATCTTTTTTCTCCTAATCATTTTGACCTTGACCAAGACCAGTCTATCGACCACTTTCACCACCTGTCTACCACTCGAACTCATTGTTCAAACTACATTGGTCTGAGGACCTAAGACTGGGGCTATGTAGGCAGCACTCAGATCACATAACATCTTCTGAGGTTAGCTCGACCACCCTCATTTGTTCATCTCTCTGATGGACAAAACTTCTTTCCTCCTTTTGACCATGACCTTGCCCTCGACCAAGACCAATTCCATCCCTTTGACCCTTCTTCCCTTTTAGGGAGAACTACATTGGCCTGAGGCCCTTTACACAAGGGCTATGTAGGCAGCACTCAGATCACATGACGTCTTTTAAGGTTAGCTCAGCCACGTCCTTTCGTCCATCCATCCACCTTGACCAAGACCATTGGAGATCATGCCTTTCTCCTTCAACTATGACCACTTCCAAGACAAACTTTGCCTTGGTTATTTTTGCATGTATGCTACCCCACGACTGGTTAGCAAATTGTGTGCCAACTTTTTTTGGACCCTCACAAGTATAGGATTGCAAGCCGGTTGATCCGCACTACTTGTGACTTTTTCATGTAATTAGGAGCACTTCGTGAGCCTGGGATACCTAGAACACAATGACCATTTGGAGCTACAGCTGCGATTGAATAACCTGATCAACAGATGACTAAATTCTGGGGCCTAATTACTTCAATTTTGGCACTCCTCAACCCTTGACCTGTGACACTTTACCTGACCATCTCATGAAGTGGTACGCATGCAATCATGACTTTTGTAACATTCAACCTCACCCCTTTTCATCCACTCTTTGTCAAATCAGCACCTAATTCCTGGTTCCCTTCCCTCAACTTTTTCTTTGAGGGGGAATACCTCATCCATTTCGAAGCAATCCACCTCTTGTTTTTTTCTTACAGTTCATTTGAACAACCAACAAGAAAGAATCGACCATTTTCCCACCTAGGGCAACCAACTCCTGTTTTTGTCTTGCAGTTCATCCAGAACAACCAACAAGACAAAAAGGGGCAAATGTAGACACTAAAATTGTGTCTAACCCTTGTTAGCCTCTTCCTCTATCCCCCATTTTATTCTCCCATGCCTATTTAACCCCTATTGACCATTTTCCCACAAGCTTTAACCCTGGCAGCATGTAAAAATGAGCAGAGAGCTAAAACTAGCCTCTGTCCCCATTCTGCATCTATCGACGACGGTCACTACCTGGCCGACGTCATAGACATTGGTCACTTAATCAGCTGACATCAGCAGTCTTACTGGCATCGGTCATCCTTAACACTGCGTTCTCAACCCAAACGCAAGATCCATTATCCATTATTCGATACTTCGTTATTCAATTGCTAATCAGTTTCCTGATTGGTTATCGAACCGTCCTTCATATCAATCAACATTTTCAATCAACAATCAATCAATTGGGACAATCAACCAACTCTAACAATCAATCAATCCTTGCATCCAACCAATCTGTAATCAATCTCTCGCATTCTGTCTCTCTAGCACAGGTATTTTGCTACATCGAATTTCTGTGACACAGCGACAACACCAATCATGTCTTCAACTTTTATCTTCGGCACATAACAAGTAAGGTTTGCTCTATGTTTTTGTTTTACTCTCTGGTTACTATTTTTATTTAATATCATTATCCAGATCTTTTTAGACCATAGCCCCAACCTTACTTCCACTCATATCACCTCTATCCACCCTCTGTCAGTCTGTAACTCTGCCCAGGTCCCTGTATAAACCCTCAAACCAATCCCTCTGACTCCTAAATCAACTTCCCAAATCCTCAGACAAAAACTATCAGACCTTTCTGCAAATCCTAAGACCCTGTCTAGACCTGACCAGACCATCCAAAACTATTGCCCTGCCCAATGCCGGTCATTACCTTGACCGACGCCAGCACTTTAACTGATGTCGGCATCTTTCCCTGACCGACGCTGGCATAGAGACCGACACCGGCGACTGTGCAGAATAGTTTGCTACATATCAGGTACGCTTTCTACTTTTCATCTTTTATTTCTTTCATTCTATCTTTTCATTATTCCTACTTCAGTCAAATATCCTTTTTTTATTAGTGTGTTGATATCCCTTAAGGAAGTCTTCGTACTTCAGGGATTAAGCATTTGCTTGACAGCTCACCGTCTCCTTGTCTAACATTTTTCGTGTTTAGTCTCTTTTTCTTAGCAGGTGTCATTCCTCCACAGCCAAAGAAGAGTACCTTCCAATGTCTAATTTTGTGCGCATGACTATATCTGGGTATCTTCTAACCCTAGACCATTTCTTAGTTTCTCATTTCTATCTTTTGAATCTAGAAAGTGATTTAGCGTAGAAACAAGTTGATCTTTTAATGTCAAATCCTACCTAACCTACATCTACACACACAAAATCACTCCATTAAACCACATAACTTCAATTATAAACCTCTTAATTTAATCCATTTCCCTTTAGGAGAACTACATTGGCTTGAGGCCACAATCTAGGCTATGTAGGTAGCACTCAATTGACACAGGGTCTTTTGAGGCTAGCTCGACCATCTACCCACCTAACTGTCTATCCCATTCACCCATTTAAACTCTAGGCCACATGTCCTATACCTAAAACCCTTGGCCAATTAGTCTATTCTTAAACTCTAGGCCCTATAGCTTATATCTTAAACCCTAAGCTAACTGACCTATTATAAAACCTCTAAGCTCCATGACTTATATCTTTAACCTTAGGTCCTACATCCTATTTTAACCTACTTTTTCCTAACCCCTTGCCTTAATAAATTTAACCCATATCTAACTCCTTCCCTTTCCTTTGGGATAACTACATTAGCTTGAGGCCCTAATTAGGGCTATGTAGGTAGCACTCAGTCAACATGAGAGATTCTAAGGCTAACTTAACCATTCAGATCATCCACTAATAAAACTATACCAATTCAACTAGAGATACATAATTGGCCCTAACTCCTCCTAAACTTACCACTTTTGGTTTTTTAGTGATCAACATTAGTTATATTTTAATCGACATTGATCTTATATGCCAACATCAGTTCTAGTCATCAATTATATTTCAATTGATGTTGGTATTATATGCTGACATCAACATCAGTTTTCAGGCACCATTGATGTCGATCATTGCTTGATGTCAACATACCTAGCTGACGTTGATGACTAGTTCTATCCTAGGGATGAACTATCTGCACCTAAATTTAGGGTTTTTTCCTAAAAACTACCCCCAACCCCCCATAAATATACCTAAACCTACCCTTGACCTATCTACTAATCCTTTAATTACCCTTTATCCCCCACACACTCACATTAAACCTAACTAACCAATTATGATCAAAACCTCAATAAAAAAACACAACCAACTCAAGCAACTCAACATGATCCTACCTCATCTCCCCATTTCCTTTAGGCTAAAATGACTAGTACCTATTATGGAGTACCTCCAATTGGGTCCCCTCATCCCTCTTTTATCCCCATCCACACCAATGCTCCCTCAGTAAAATTGTGGCCCACCAAGCACTAAATCACACCCTCACTCTCACACACTTTTCTTAACCAATCATCTCTCACCACCTCACCATAATAGGATAAGCTCTAGATGTTTTATTTCACATGAAACTTAGAGTTTTAGTTTCCTCTAATATAATATCAAAAATGAATTTTTGTGGGCTACCAAACCCCTTTTGTCAAGTTTGGTCACCCACCGATGTCGATAGTCTTACCCTAGGCCATCGATATCAACATATTTCTCATCGACATTGATGAACTAATTGATGTCAACTACATTAAAACTAAGGTTTTCAACCCCAACCAACACCATTTTAAAAATCACCTAATTACATGACTTTAGTGGTTCACATGGACTCCTTATGGGGCCACTTGGAGATCACATATACCTCCCCACCCAGGATAACCAACCTTGGAAATCACTTAAATTTCCATCGATGATGAATCTAATCAAATATCTAAAATATCTCCTTTACCAATGACCATTTTGAACCAACCTTACCTTGATCTTTCCAACCACATATGCTACCATTCTATAGTTAGTTTTCATATGCACACATGTATATCAAGTGTTTTTGGATCACAACCTTATTAATTCCATCACCTAGAACCCTTTTTATTTTTCATGAGCACTTCTTACCTCAAATTCCTAGGACACATTGACCATTGGAACTAAAAATTTAATTGTTTTAACCCTATTAGCTATCACTAACAAGATATAGTCTAGTTATTTTTATCCAAGTCCTCCTCACCTTTATTGATTGTGTCAAGTATAACTAGTAGTAGTATCCATGCAAGAAACGATATTCTCACATTCACACTCAACATGTACCCATCCATTAACACCTATCAAATTAGTACCCAATTATAGATTCTCCTCCATTAGGTTTTTTTTTAAGGGGGGAATATCTCATCCCATACCTAGAGCATCCAACTCCTATTTTTATCTTGCAACTTGTCAATACAAGTTACAAGACAAAAAGGGGTAAATGTAGACATTAGAATTACATTACACACTTACGTGACTCCCTAGGTTGAAACCCCCCTTGATCTCCTTTTAATAATTAACCTTTCTAACCCATGTTTTCACCTTAAAATATTTAATTAAGTTAATTAAAACCCACTTATGCCACCTCACCTGGCCACCTCATCCTAAGACTAATTCTTACTCTTTGAGTCACCTTGAGACTTAGTCTCCTAATCCTAACTACCTATGACTTGTTCTCACCTCTAACATAAATTCATATCTAACTACATTATTTATAGCCTTATATTTTTACCTTTTTTAATAGACACCACACTTGGCAAGAGAAGGAACAAAAAAGGGCTAAAAATAGCACTTTTACATATTCTCATGCCACCGATGTTGATCAACCCTTGGCTGATGTCAATAGGATAGTTGACATAAATTACCCAATAAAAATTACAAGTTGGTATTTGGGTCACAAAAATAAAGAATTCACTCATAGGTTTTTGGCAATTAGAACATCCAACATCACTTTTGACATCTAGGCTTATCGTTACTCTACAAAAATTGATCTAGATCAAAAATTGATACACTGGACAAAGATTGAAATCTTGAGGACCAATAACACATGTTTATCTTATATGTTCACCCATTAGTTCACCATGATTCATTGGAGTCATCTATATGGTAGTCATAGTTCATCCATTTCACCAGCTAAGTATATCTCAATGTTTTTGTAAGTCTTTAAATAGTAATTTTATAATTGCTTTACATTATACTATTTATTGTTTCATGAACCTTGACTCATTTCATGGAGGAGTTGTAAATCTTCCCAACCACTTTTATCTACCCTATCATACCAACCCTCTGTCTAGACTCACTTGAGTCTTACCCACCTCCTTACAACTCTTCCAAACCTCACAACCTAACCATACTCCCATTCTCCCTCTCAAAAAAGCCTTCTCTAATTCATTCTAATATTACTAGCCCAACTGACATCGGCGATCCAAAACTGATATCAATGACAACCAACATTGGTTACTATGTTTTTGAACCAGTAACCTCAAAATCACCTGATAACCTTCCCAAAACATAGACCTAACTTATCAACTTGCATTGTATTGTCTTCTACTACACTTAGACATGTAATATGGTAAACATAAATCTCTCTCTCTCTCTCTCTCTCTCTCTCTCTCTCTCTCTCTCTCTCTCTCTCTCTCTCTCTCTCTCTCTCTCTCTCTACTAGCATTTATTTTAAACTTTGTTTCAAAATAGTGGACTATCATCCCAAATAAGTTTCACACTTCCTAAAACAAGCACATAGCTTGGTAGTCCACACATATCTTCACTAACAACTATTTTATGTAGTGTTTTTTATCTACAGGTGTCTTCCACAATAGCCAAAGAGGGGAATCTAAAAAGTTTAGAACAGTGCACACTTATTCATATTTTTAATCACTTATCCCTAACTCTCTCTTTGAATATAAAATAAGCTTAAAACTTAGTGAAATAGAAAGTGAGAGCAATTTTAAGAGTGAAAATGGAAAAACTAAAAAAATTGTCAAAGAGGGACAAAGGAGTAGAATGAGATGATGAACATAGTGGAAATGTTTTGAGGCAAATGGACAAAAATAAAAGTTATGGCAAAACTTAAAAAAAGGGAAAATTGAGATTTATGATAATTAGGAGTGGAATTGGGATATGGGACCTCAATGAAGAAGATGTAGGGAATGGAATTTTAGGTGTCTGGATAAAATTTGAGGATCAACGGGGATATAGATGGAGAGATATTGTAAAAAACTAAAAAAATTTACTTTTTTTTAAAATTTTGCTTAATTTCAATTTCTATTGTTGGTTATTGTGCTCTGTAAGACACCTCTACTAGGAATATGCTGAAATAAGTCTGTAGATCTTCTATGGTAATTTTATATTTCATATTTGATGTTAAATCCTCTGAGAGTCTACTGATACTCTATGGATGGTTTATAGATTCTAGTTTCTATTAAATATCTACTTATAAGTCCTCTAATAGTTTATGAATACTCTACTAATTAATTTTTTTGAATGTGATAGAAATATTCCAAAATTGATAGAAATGGGCCCATAGTTTCAATGGCTATCTAAGGGTTTTAAAAATATCCCTCTAGCCACCAATTCTATCTAATTGAGTACCACTCTCTATAAAAATTTTAGTGAAAAATTTATCTCTCAATGACAACTCTTGGTTTTTCTCACAAATGGGAACTACTCAATCGAGAAGGGGCCATTGCCCATTTGACTAGTAGGTCCTCTCAATGGGCTAGCTACTTTGGGGTTCCTATGGTAATCTTCATGATGATTTTTAAGGCTTTCACCCAAGCACTTCCCATAGTTAAGTGGTCAGGTTTTTACCCTAAGCCAAACTAGATTACTTAATTTATTTAGAAGAATATAGTTAATATTTTTTTAAAATTATGAAAATGAAGTATGTAGTAGAATAGAGTTAAGACTTTCTAGAAAAAAATTACCTTGAAAATTTCTCTGATACCAGATGAGAGGATCCTCCTACAAAAATTGATAAAAAATTCATAAAATAATAAGAATTAGCAACATGAATTAAATTTGATAGAACACTTGAAAATATTGAGTTGATTGCAAGACACTCCAAGGGGAAACCTCCTTTGAGCAAGATCAATAAAATAATTTCATGGATGTCTTCATTGGCCTCAACACTTACTTATATACAAATTCTAATCTAAGTGACTATGACTTCCCATGAATGTGGGATAAAATAAAATGCTCATGGGATGACTTACAAAGCATATCCATCCATAACAACTACTAAACTAATAAAGTAAAGAGAAGAGATAGCATCGGTTCATAACACATGACTTGTGCATAAATACATGACTCTTATTCTCCATTCCTCTAAGTCATTTTTATATATGCAAGATTGACCCCTTGTTTTCCATTACTATTAAAAATAATTTTAGTGTTAAATGATCAGGTTATGTAAAATCACTTTCATACTATCTCCAATTCAATACGTGTCCTTGATCCTTATAGACATGTCCACTCTAATCATACTATATTACAATGCACCTTTGTCCACTTAGGTCAACCACATCTCATGCCAAATAGCGACTAGTTTCCAAACTTGAAAATATCATTTTAGGTAGTCTTGCATGTTTCATAAAGTCATCAAAAGGGAATTTTCAAAATATTTACCTATAAATTCATGTCAATATTAACTCATTACAAACACTTGATTAGTTCAATCATATAAAATTCTACACATTGAGAAACTCTATCTTATTCTACCCAAATTCTGAATCATTCATAAAGAGAAGCCATAGCCAAGTTAAGATCCCTCTAAAATAAGTCAAGAGTTATCATTATCAAGTATCAAAGATATTTTATAGCTAGATACAAATAGTCAAAGGATCATATTTACACTTTCACTCTAGGTAGGAGAACTATGTGGTCTTTATTTCCCTCTTTGGAGTATTAGATACATAAGCAATGGTCAATTATTAAGGGGGTAATTGAGGTCAAATCATTTCATTAAACTCTTCTCATTTTCTTATAGGTTTTCAAGCTATCGAATTGGTCTAAGGTTCTAAAATACAAGAGAAGAAAAATAATGATTTATACATGAGCAAACCTTAGTTGTGATATTATATTACTCAGTATCCATAGGCACACAAGGATCAGTGATCAGTTTTAATGCATAGTCAACTAAGAAAATTACATGATCAAAAAACTCAAGTGCATTAAACTAATGTCCATCTACAACAAACTTGTCCATAAACATATTTTTATTTAACCTCTAATATGTCATTTCCATATTCCTTTCTCTATATTTTATCCTCATTAACTTGTTATAGTCAAATGAGACAAGTCTGCAATTAATAAATCATAATGCATTATATCATCATCCACTTATAGTGGACATGTATAGATTCTATTTTTATTCTTGACTATGATACTAAACATATATAGTCACCTATTCTTCTAATCTCCATTTATAGATAGTCAGAATAGTCAACATAAATTAGTGTGAAAAATAAGTATATTTATTCTTAATGTTTTTCCAAAATAACAACTTTCTATATTTATCAATTTGTCAAAATCTTAATAGTTGAATATTTTATCTCTTTACCATTTTGATATTCACAAGTTTACTCCAATATAATCACATTATATCTGTGTGTGTGTGTGTGTGTTTAATGGGTTGAGTGTTGGGGAAGTACCCCAAACACCATGGATTAAGTAAAATTGAATACCAATTTACCTATAATTATAGCTCTTATGAGTTTTAAAATTTTTAGAAGATAGTTTCTAGGAAAAAGAATCAAAAAGTTTCTTTTATAATAAAATATAATAGTTTGGGTTCACTAATATGTTTTACCATATTTTTTATTATGCACGCACGCGCACGCACGCACGCACACACACACACACACACACACACACACACACACACACACACACACACACACACACACACACACACACACACACACAAACACACACATGGGAAAAAGAATCAAAATGTTTTTGTTAATAATAAAATATAATAGTTTGGGTTCACTAATATGTTTTACCATATTTTTCATTATGCGCACACACACACACACACACACACACACACACACACACACACACACACACACACACACACAGATATGTGTGTGTGTGTGTGCGCGCGCGCGCGCGCGTGCATAAACTATTATATTTTATAATAAAAAAAACTTTTTGATTCTTTTTCCTAGAAACTATCTTCTAACAATTTTAAAACTCATAAGAGCTATAATTATAGGCAAATTGGTCTTCAATTTTACTTAATCCATGGTGTTTGGGGTACTTCCCCAATACTCAACCCATTAAACAACACTATTAATAGATTTTAGATTCCATATACCTCACAATATATTGGAAATGCTTAGGGTTTTTTATACTATTCAAAGGAAGCCTTCAGTTTTTTTCTTGTACCTCATCATTAATTATTTAACCCTAAGAAGTAACTCTCAATATACTCTAGAGATGAAATAGTATGGCTACAGATATTATTTAATCCACTATACTTGGTGCCTTTATGCTTGTATTCTCTATTTATGATAGGTATCAATATATATGAGAGCTTTAAAAATAAACACACCTTGTCTAGTTGCACCCATTTTCCTTTTTCTTTTGTACCTTTTCATGTTACCTATGAAATAATACCTCTTATTTTCCTCTAAGGGATATTACTATATTAAGAGTAATTCATTTAGATCATACTCAAATTTATTTAATATCTTATCAAATGAATAATATATAAAATAATGACTAATTTATCAATGCAACTATTGACAATTACATACATATCAAATATAGTATTAGTGAAATATGATAATCAAGATTAAAAAATGAATATCTTTGATCTGAGCTTCTACTTGTCACTACTAGATGCCAAAGGGCATGCATGGTTCAATTTTTTCCTCATACTCCTTAACCCCAAGGCCACCTTAATCACCATCATGTTAATATTATTCATGTAAGTCTCATCTTAGATTCCCATGTCAATGTTTTTAACACTGGATGAGGGTGGATACCTCACTTGCCTAGGAAAATTGAAGGTTTTCAATATGTTCCCTAATAATCCCCCTCCCATAAGGCAATAAAATTAATTTAAAGGTTACAATATCATTGATCAACTTAGAAATAACCCTTACTATTTTTTGAACTTTTAAAAATATCAATAATTAATCAAGATATATTATATGATGATTTGTGTGATACAACTCTTCTTAGTGATACACAACCAACATCATTTTCTCCTATTATGAATACACTCAAAGATATCAACCAGGTCATCATATTCAATAATGAAAATTTACCTCCCAAACGCATCATATAAAAATATATTCTTTTATTCATTTAGGGTTAGATTTATGAAAAGGTGATCAAGCATGTTTTGGTTGACAAAACTCTAGGATTAAATATTTATAATTACACTATCTTACAATAATTGGGTATTGATATGAGCAAAACTCAAACATTAGAGTAGAGCATCAGGAAATATGATAATACTCTTTGTAAGGTAATTAAAACTATCTCATTGTATTTAAAACTAGGTCCCAAAATAGTGCATAGTATTTTTCAAATCATTAAAAACCATTTTCATTACAATTTACTTTTGGGGAGACCTTATTCATGTCATGGAGATTGTACCTTCTACATTCCATAGATGTACCAAGTTTATAAATGGGGTATATTATATTGCATTAAATGATACACCTTTTAGATAGTCTTAAATAACATAGTCATATTCTGAAGATCATTTTATTCTATCACCTGCACATCATATTGTGCTTGATTGTATGCATTCATATGAGATATATGAGTCAAGAAAAACACATGTTATAATACCAATAAAAAAAATTCAATAATATACATAGGAATCATGACCCTTACCTATATAACAAGTGGAGAAATACTAAATATCCCTCTTTTGATTAATTTTAAAGATCATAATTACAAAATTACAAAATGATGATAGTGATGATGATGATATGTAATATCCACTAGATGATAAGCTCCATAAACTTAATTTAAATAATTTTGATCTCCAATAGCACTTATCCCATACTCTATTCAAATATGTAGGATTTAGAAGATATCATGAATATTTAATAAAAAGGGATAAATCAAACACTATTTTGGACAAACCATATTCTAGAGATAAAGTAAAAGTTATAGTTCAAGATAAACAACATAATCAAAGTACCAATACTTTTTATATTATTAATTCACAAAAATAGTAAACAAAAAATTTAGGCTTTATTTATAAGTATCACATAACTTTAGAACAAGGTTGTAGATACTCTCAAGCACCATAATATTATATTCAATATCACATGTCCTTAAGAAAAAGTATAAACTAAACAAAGGGCACAAGGTGAAAAAAATAATTTAATAAATTAGTAGGTCCACAATGATGAATTTCCAAAAAAAATTAATGAGAAATGATACATAAATAAAAAATACAAAAGGAACAAATTAAAAAATAACCGTCATTATATGAGCAAGCATAAAAAGATCAATTGTAAAAAAACTCAAATAAATTAAGACATTATCTTAAAAATACATTTTCTTATAAATATCCAAAATAAAAAACACCACATAAAAATAATGTGGTAAATGAGGTAACTAAAAAGTGTTCATCCTATTTAGAGCCTCTAAATCTAAATCTCAACATTGACAGTAAAAAATATACAAAGGTTAAAATTACCTCTCTTCATGAGGCCAATGTATGTAACATGACACTTCTCCAATATCTAGGGTTTTAAAAACAACATTTTAGTAATATTTTTAGGCATAAATGTTGCATTGAATCCATTAAGCTTCGTACAATACTCAAGATAAAAACATGTCAAGTTAAATTTCACATTGACCCTATCATGGATCAATGCAAGGTGAAACTAGAAAAATCATGGATGAGAGCATTGGGAGCCACTTTGGGTTAAGAGTATGAATTTTTTACATTTGAACATAAAACTAAAATTATAAAAATGGTAGGAATAGATAAGTCCATCAAGCAATATCAAATAAAATAAAATTTATTTATAGATATTATTCCAACAAGTATGGCTAATACAATAACACCAAAAGCACATGATATGACACATTTAGAAAATAAATAGACATTCAAACATCAAATAAAACACTATGGTTTTGTTGGATTTAAATAATAAAATACATATAATTCTCATATTAGCATTTCAAATTTACAAGATCAATAAAATGATTATGATCTTGGTTCTGATTATGCATAAGATTACTATGACACTCCTGATAGCAAGAACCCTACACAATGACATCCCATCTAAATTAGAGGTTTAAAACAATATTAAGATGGTGATTACAAATGTGTAGATACTCAAATTTGATTATATATGATAAACTAGTCTTGTACACTTGACAAATATCACTCATGGCTCAACCCTTTAGTTCATGACCTTCCTACTGCCAAAAGGTTCATGTTTGCCATCTCATTGTGCATAAATGTTTATCCTATAGTCCAACCCTAATATTTTGATTAACTGAATCACATGTATCCCATTATGTAAATAAAACCTATTTTATATCCTACTCTATTAGTTACATATGTTCAACAACTTTCTATCCTCTTAGACACTACCCTTTAGATTAGGACACTAGGGTTGGTGATAGTGTCCTGGAGCTTATTCTAGTTTTCGAACCTTACAAATGGTCAAATTTATAAATATTTTGACATGTATGGGTTTGAATATTTGTATTAATTATCCCTATCATGAGATCATTTTTAAAAATTTGGTATAAATATTAAAAAAATGGTCATTCATTGTCACCTGACAATTACCAAGTAAACACATATCAAACTCACACTTAATGATTTGCACAATTGATTTTTACTTCCCTATTCTTTCCTATTTCAAAGTTATTTATATGATTAATATTCTTACATGTCCAAAATATTAAAAGACAATCCCATGAGTATTATTCATTAATTTATAAGTTAAATCCCTACATGCATTCATATATAACATTGTGTACTATCATTCACACACAAGCCCACATAATGGGGAAAACTACATTAGTCTAAAGCCCTCTTTGGATTATATGTCTATGTAAGAAACACTAATTAAGAGAAGAATATTTTAGGTCAGATCAACTTAAATTGATCCCACTAACCCAATTTTTACAAGGTGACATGCCCAAGTTGGAGGATCTACAATTTTGAGGAAAAAACGGATATCCAGAACCTATGTGCATCATATGAAAAAATAATATGAGATAACAGTGAAACCTAATAGGCATATTTTTTCATTCCATAAAAAGACCTATATTTCATACTAGAAAAAAACATCTAACCTTGGACAAAATCATTGCAATTAGTGTCCATATCCCCACGGTAGTGTCCATGATAATAGAGAGATAAATTATAGAATCTAATGAATCATAATAGAACATCATCATGTTTTATATTTTACCTATATCTAATAGACCCACCTATGCATCAATAAATAATCAAAGTATTTTTTATTCTTCATGTTGTTACATTCAAATTATTTCTTAGCATTATACTTTATATATTTAACATACTATCATAATTTAGCATTGTATCAGAATATTATGAAACTAAATTATATAATTGGCCTAATTTTAGAATAACTTAGCCATTTGTTTTGATTAGGATATTCTCCCCCTAACTCTTTCAAAAAAGAATAAAACATTTGGTGAACTTGAACTTTGAGTCTTCCTATTCAACCATATCTTACTCTAGGGTTTTCAAATTTCAAGGGTTTCATATTTCATATTTAGTTTATTCTATATTTTATTATAATCTATCTCAAAATCATATGGATACCAAATATAAAAGGTGAACTTATTCCATGGATAGATTTTAAAAATTAAGCATAACTTATGAGCATTAAGATTCATATATTTATAAATTTATAGATATAGATAAAAATAAACCCAAAAAGTCAATAAATTATCACATTCTGAGATTTAATCATAAATGTTACCAAAATCATGTGGAAAATAAGAGGCATGTTTTCCACCTTTCATTGCCTTGCCTACACACAAGGTTTATAATATTCATCATTTTTCTTTAACTATTCACTCATGGCCTATATTGGATACCACATTCGATGTTATTAATAAGAAACAAATTAGATAATCACATAATGAAGATAGTACACATGTTCTTCTTCCATATACAAAAACACAATTATATATACTTGTGCCTAATTTTCATGTATTCAGTCATAATTTTATTTTAACATTAACATTGATATCATGGATTCCTAACTAACATCAAAAAATTTGAATGTTTCCTCATTCAAAGACTTAAAAGTAAGAAAATATCCTTTGTTGAACCAATCTATTCATAACGATAAACCTACCATTCTTAGGTTTCAAAAAGATAGAAAATTACAACACATTAGTGCATCTCTTCACACCTCAACAATGACTACTGGTCATCTTATGTCTATGATGAATACCATTTAATACCTCCAATGGTAAGTTTTAATTATCCAATTACAAATGTTATCATGTAATGATACTATTAATGATACCATTTTCAAAAAACAACCTCACACAAGAAGTATATTTGAATCTCCTTATCCATAAGAATTCATCATACCCATGTTACCTTTATTTTCTTTGTCATGAATACCCTTCAAACATATAATTCAATATGTAAACTATTTTGTTCATTGGGATAAAAATGGATGCTTATTATTAAAATATTTCTATAGAAACATAAAAAAAGATGCTTGGGATTGGTTTTGCAGTCTTCTTAATGGTTCTCTATCCACTTTCAGGTAATTAGATGATTTTGTTCTCTTAGATTTAAATAAACACAATGTACCCAAATTAAAAATAGACCATGTCAGATTACTCTAAGATATTTGAATGCCATAGATTGCATGAAAACCCTAAGATTAGGTGAGTGTAATGAAAATCAAAAGTGGGCTTCATAAATGTTCATTAAGTGATTGATTATCCAAAAAGTATAAAGGAGGTACATTATATAGTGAGATATTAGGTCACCATAAAGGTAACAACTCAACTCACAATAAGAAAACACATTTAAGTGTATTTCCCCTTATGACCTTAACAACCCTAATCAAGATGACTAACAACCATGTAGGTAAAATGGAAAGCAAGAAAAACCCTACACTAACACCCCCTATAAAGCATAACTTAAGTGGGTATAAGAATTATATCCCAACAACTAGGCCTGATGAGGTACCCAAGCATAATGTAACACCTTTAAAGCAAAGAAAAGGAGAAAACCCACAGGACAAAACTCCTCTCTAAAAAATAGTGATGAAGAGAAGAGGTCTAAATATCCCCATTAGAGTCTACAACTACCTATATCCATCTTGTATCTTGCAATGATGTTCCTAAAAATGACTATGGATCATAAGTAGATGCAGTGAAGAGTGGATCACCCTAGAATAGTGAATGTGTCCTCCAAGTGCCTGATGGATATTCAACTAAGGTGTGATTCTTATACAAGGAACCATTCTTATAGTATAAGATAAGAGGGATGACTAATTTAAGCATGAATTTGTAGTGATATCAGAGGCTAAGAGGGACTATAAAATGCCCTAAAACTATGGAATATACTATTTAATATCTAATATGTCCTAGATCAATATAGATACACCTTATAATGTATGAAATAGAGTAGAGGTAGGTTGATCGATAAATAACTCCTAAACATCAATAAGGTGACAAGGAGATGGTGGAAGTGTATCCACATCACTATTATAATCATATATCCTATAATAAGAGTCATCAATATCAGATGAGTGCTCAGTCTCAAAAATGTCATCAAGATTAGGTGAGCCTAAATAAGAATAAACTAGAGAATATTTAGGAGAAAAGTGTGAGAATATATACATTTTAGTATAATGATCAACCATTCCCACTACCAATATAGTGTGACTATGCAACTCTCTAACATACATTGAATCTAGATTGAACTCAACTCACATTCCTAGACCAAGGTGAGTGATGTATTAAACAATAGGAGATTAGTTAAAAGTGAGGGAATAATTAAATTATTATTGAATGTTCTACCACTCACTTAAATAAAACCTCTCCTAAAAACCTTTTTATAATTTTCATCACCCATTTATATATAGGACATGTCACATGGTTCAAAGGAATTGAATTCTATATTTGAAGAGGCCATGTGATGTGAAGAACTAAAGTCAATAAACCATGTAGGACTCAAAGGTATAATAGTAACTAGGGCCTTGACCTTTTATTTTCACTCATTATTCTCTTTTTCCTTTTTTTTACCATGGTCAATTACCTAAGAGAATTCATGAGTTGATAAAATCTGATTGGTAAAATCAAGGACACTAATATTGTGCTTCACAATAATCTTAGTTAGTTGGTCAATTTTCTTATTCAAACATTTGATTTCATCATGATTTCCTATGAAAAACCCACATTTGATCTTATCTTTCTTATGCTTAACATTAGAATAATAGGTCTCATTATTTGATTTGTAGGTGGGAGGATTTGTATCCCTCTCATGATTTTTTTCTATTTCTTATCTCTATTATTTTAAACCTTATCTTTCTTAGAAAAAAATTCATGATATTTTAAGGACTTCATTATGCCCATATATATCAAATTATCTTGCTCCCAAATTAAGTAAAAAAAAAGGTATCTAAAGAATGCACTTCCATGTGGATCTAAGACTACATTTTATATCATGGAAAGTAGACACAAATATAGAATACTCTAGACCTAGTTTGGAGAGTATCAATAGAACATGTTATTCATATTTATTGTCAATTACACATTCTTTCAACTATAACATTTAAAGTCTAAATTTGGTGAAGAATTCTTTTAGGGTGTCATATTCATCTAGGCTCAAACTGATGAGCTCATTCTCCACCTCATGGCCTCTCATCACATATTTCTTCCAAAGAACATTCCTAGAGTGGTCCACACTTGAGTAGGTATTTTGGAAAATTCTATGTAAAATAATATATTCAGAGAGAAGGAAAGACATAGTAGTCGATGAGATTTATCATAATAGTTGAACCATTTTATTTTTAATTTTGATATTGAAGGTTCAATCTCAATGCCAATTATAATTTTATGGTAACCCTTGGATTGAAAAATTATTTCCATTTTATATTTCTATTCATGATAATTAAAATGTGTAAACAGACTTATTGGATTTGAATCCATAGTGTGCAAGGAAAATATGTTAGAAATGGTATATAATAAATGTATAAAAATAAATTCAAATCACCACACATTACAATCATATAAATTTTAGTAGTGACCCCCACCCTAAAATTTACAAATACAAGATCACTCTTATAGACATCAAACATAGTGAATAATGCATCTTGAACAATTTGTCCATTACTATGAAGGAATTGGAGGGATATTTAGCTTAGTCAATAATGAGTCCAAGGGTGTATAATAGTTTTTAAGGGAGATTTAGTGGACCCAAAATGAATACCAATATGTAGATCATAAAAAAATAAGCACTTTTAAATAAGATGACACTCAAATCTGAGTTACTGATTAAAAGCTATAGTCATTTGAAAATATTGCTCGCATGGAAAAATTGGGAAAAAATAGTGGTGGAAAATATTTTTGAATCAAATTCAAAAAAAAATTGAGTGACCTTAGAGCAAAGGCTTGAAAAAAATTATGAATTAATTTCCTCAAGAAAACTAAGGCCATTTAGATCAATATTTAAGCACTTTTTGGTTAGAAATAACCAAGGGCTTATTTACCATATGACCAAGGGATAAGACCTTTTTTGGGTGCTTCCCTTCCCCTCTATTTTGATTGATGTGGGATTGACATCATCTAAAAATGCCTCCAAATCTCAAATGAATAGTATCACTTTTCATCTAGTTAAATTTAATGGCCTCCTAGACATCACAACATGTAAAGGGGTGGACAAAATCTATGGTGTTTATTTCCACTAGTGTCAAGTTCCATAGGGAATGATAGCATGTTCATCAAGCTTTGACAGTCATGTTGGCATAGGTGTCAAGTTATGGTAGTCATGATAGTAAAGGTGTTAGGGTATGGTAGGCTTTTTGTTAGAGACATCATGTTTCAAAAAGCTTATTAATAGAGGCATCAGGTTTTGATGAGCTAGAAAATAGAGGGGTAAATGTCCATTGATGCTCAAATGATTTTTGAAGGTTGTTTTCCCATTGTAAAAAGTCTAACCAAGACTAAAAACCACCAAAACTACCTACAAGGGTTAGAAACTCTATCAAAACTAGAAAAACCTAAAGATATATAAATTAGGAATGACTCCAAAAAATAAGAAAGACCCATGTGAGAACTTGAAAAATGCATAAATTCCCTAATTTGATAATCCCACTATATGGATATGTGTGAAATGACTAAACAAGCCATGAAACCCTCTAAAAAGGGCTAAAAATCACTGTCATGAATCTAGGTTGTGTTTATTATTTATTTTAGGGTTTTTATGCCTTTTAAATCTAATGGAATTATGCATTTTGTGATTGGAGACTTTGGCTATATAATTTACATAGATTTTTAGGAAACCCCACCAAACCTACAAAACCATTGAAAATCAATAAAACTAATAAAAATTCTAACATGAAAGATCTCACCAAGGATTTTAGAAATGATAAAATTGCCATCATATTAGAGCTATGATACTATGCCAAATCACTCAAATATATCTAAATTTCATAGATTGCACAAAAATTCTAAGAGTAGGTGAGAGTAATGAAAAGCAAAAGTGGGCTTCCTAAATGTTCATTAATTGATTGATTAACCAAAAAGTACAAATAAAATACATTATATAGTGTGATATTAGGTCACCATAAAGGTAAAAACTCAACTCACAATTACAAAACACATTATGTGTATTTCCCCTAATTAACTTAACAACCCTAAGCAAGCTAACTAACAACCATGTAGGTAAAATTAAAATCAATAAAATTCCTACACTAACAAACTATTTATAGAGATTAAATCAACATGATGGTCTCTTTGGGATTATGTTATCTAATTTAATAATGCATCATACTCTTTAACGTTCCTACCTTCACATTTGGAACTATAATTCATATTTAGTTAAGGTCTTCTTTCTCCACTTTAAGAAAGAGCATGACATAATCATCATATTTCTTTTGATAGAATATATCTAGATGTGCACAAGTATGCATGCGATATAATTAAAAATATCAAATAATTAAATACATCTTCATTAAAAATAAAAAGTTTCATTAAATATGCCAATAACTAAAGTGGATTCTAGGAGAATATAATATAAGAAATATTTGCATTACAATTTCTTATGTGTAACATTTGCATAATTTAATCAATAAGATGAAAACAAACAACAAACATATTGTGCACTCAATCCAAGTTTAGCCACATCAAGATACACCTATAATAATTTTTCTAATGTTATTGGAAACTAAACTTATTACACTACCCACTACTAGACATTGAGTAATAATACGTCTTCTACATAGAGAAGGAAATACATTTTGTGCCAACCATTGAATCAAAATACATGATACAAATAATTATACTATATTATAATAAAAAAATTAAAAGTACAAACATGAGGGTATTTTTGGCATAATAAAAAATCAAAAAATTATTTCCACTACAAAAATTCAACAAGCGTCACCTATAACTATAATGAGTAAAAAAGTCGTAGATAAAATGATTTAAAAATTAAAATATTCATGTATGGAGATTATTTTTGGCATAATCATATTGATTCTACACAAAGTGAAATTCATTGTGATATAAGTGAGTTGTCATAAATGGGATATACTATCAAAGACTTAAATAATAAGGGACATTAGAAAGACTTTTGGGATACATCATATTTATAATTTGTTGTTGACCCAAGGTTTTCCTTACAATAGTTTGGATCATGTCTCATTAATATTAACACTCATTAACATTGGGGAAAAATTTGTTATACTAAATGCAGACCACAATAGATCTTAATCAACAAGACAATACATTTTCCCATAATAGATGTTTAATTTTCATACTAGATGATGGTGATATAGGTCAACCAATATAGGGGAAAAAACATGCTATGTACCTATATGAATCCAAAATATTCAATTTGTAAAATATGATTTAAAAAATTAACCCTAATCATTAAACTAGTTCAAATATTTCAACAATTCAAAAAAATTCAAATAATCAATAAAACACAAAAATATTCAAATAAATAAATTATAAAAATAATTAGAATTTACATGTTTACTAACTTTTACATATGTTGTTTAATTTATGTTAGTATATAGTTTATCATTTACTCTTTATCTACACATATTTTTTATGGTTACTTGAGTGTGATAGAAGAACACATTAGATCCATGATACATGAGCCTACATATGTTGGAATTTTCCTGTACCTACAAGCCACTCTACATTAGGGATAGTTGCTTCTATTTATCACAATTACCACATGTTTCATTTTTATTATTATCAATTTACACTATCATGTTGAGCTTATATACCAAGGTTTACACATGTTTGTACTCATGCTTACATATTACACACTGTAATAGATATACTATGATGGATTAAATTTTGCTAACACATGTATACAAGGACTACTATGGTATGTTTAGGTTAGATTTTTATATTTCACGTATTTATATTCTCACATGGATTACTTTAGCGTACTTCTTATTTTCTATCTTATTTTGATAGTAAAAACTTTTGAACACATTCATTATTTATTTATAGAATGCCCCTAATTTTTATTTCTTTGGTGTGTATACATTTAAACATGTCCTCCCATAAAGTGTGTAGCATTTTAAAATTCCCCTTGTTTGAGGTTTGTTTAGACCCATTTTTCATGAAAATGAATGCTCTTGTGTGTTTACTTGATTTTTTTTAGCTTGTGATTTTTACTTTAAAACATTTCCATGATCCATAACATGCACATTAGGGTTTATTGTGATTGGATACTATGAGATTCAATGATATATACACTTAGACATGATACCACTAGATATTTCATTACTACATTATTGATACATATATACCATGGTTTTCTTATCCTTTTGAGATAAGGTGATTATCACGTTACATTACCATCACCTCAAAATGGGGGATATAAGTGGGGGTATGTCATAGAGACATGATTCCACATACAAAATTAGTAGAATTTGATATAGTTTACATGATTTAAATATACACTTGGGTCATAATTATATACAATTGGCATTGATTTTATAGATTTGGGATATATTTTTTCATATTTTTGATAGATATTATACACAATTTATAGATCATAGATTATATTTTGACAAATAATTCAACTTGAGACACATTATAGGTGCATATTCCATTCATATGTATCAAATCATAGTAGATACATATTCAAATTGTATACACATTTATGCACCAACCTTACCAAAATACACCGATTAAGATTTCTATCTATAGTATTTGGCTCACTTGAGTAATTTGGTTTAGAATTGGTACCATCAATAGCCTTGGAACTAATTCAATTTTTTAGGTTGATATGGTTACACCATTTATCCAAGGAGAGATTGACTAGATTAGCTAGATTATGTATACAATTGAGTTATGCCATTGAGATTTAGTGATCTTGGTAGCCTTGGCATAACTCACACTATATTTAGGGCATGATCACCTTCAAATTATCCTCATAAAATATCCAAGGTTTAGTTTTGAACCTCTCTCTCCAATGATTTATCAAATAAACATCATTACCGATGTAAAATACTAAGCGGAACATGATTTCATTGACACATAGGTTTACTCCTTCCTTGATATCTTTTGTTATTATTATTTAAATTATTAAATTTTTATATTATATGAATTAATTAAAATATAAAATATCCATGGTTATAAGTATCATAAAAAAACAAATTCAAATAAGGATCAAACAAAATCAAGGTGTGGTGTACATACCAAGCTACGCATTTATTTCCTTTAAACTAGTAATTCCATCCTTATGTGTTACTATATTATATAGGGAGCAAATGTAGATCCTAATATCTGATTATATTTGATAAAATAGTCTTATACATTTTGAAAATGTCACTCATGGCTCAACCATTTAGTTAATGACCTTATCACTACTAAAATGCTCATGTTCACCATCTCATTGTGTCTAAATACTTATCCTACAGTCCAACCCTAATATTATAATTACCCATATCACTTATATCCCATAATATACATAAAACTTGATTTATATCCTACTCTAGTAGTTACATATCTTGAATAAATTTATATCCTTTCAAACACTATCATCTAGATTAGGACACTAGCATCGATGCTAGTGTCCCAAATTTGACACTAGTGTCCCAAATTTAACACAAGTGCCTGAACTTTACAAATGGTCAAATTTGTAAATATTTTGATAAGTATGGGTCAAAATATTTATCATAATTAACCATATTGTGAGATTTATAATAGTATTTTTCTATTTTTTCCTTTTAATTTAATTATTTACTTAAAAATTAAAGATATTTAGGGTTTATAAAGAATACCTAGAGATAAGAAGATGATTGTGCACCACTTGAATCCAGTGAATGTAGGAACTTCTTTTTGGCTTAGAAGAATAACCTACACATAATAAGATAACTTTGAAAAAATGGATTAATAGGTAGATAAGTGAGCTACCTAGTTATGAACTAGTCCTGAGAAGTTATGAACTTCCTTAAGTGGATGTTAGCTCACTATTTTCATAAATAAGTAGATAATAAAAACTAAAATTATAAAATATAAAGATGCAATGTGGATAAGATAAAAAATTATTAAGAGCTAATCCTCACTTAAAATTATCAATATAAGTAAAGTATTCATCCCAATAAGCTATAGTAGAATTCACATCTTCTTCTATAACATCAAATTAGTCAAAAGTGGCTTCGACTAAGGAAGAATAAATAATGGCATAAAGTGCTAACTCAAAGTCTATGCCACTTTGGTTAAAAAAAAGGGGTTGAGATATGATGGGTAGATCAATTATGTTATTTACACCATGTAAAATTTTTGGTAGAGTCATCTACAATTAAATTTCATGCTTAGAAAGATAGAAAATCAAATCAAACTAATCCAAGATAGAGTTTTAAGATTGAAGACTTGGGTTTTAAAATAGAGTGCAGGGATCAATGTTGATCCAAAAAAATTGGTGATGATTCAGATGAATCAATGTTAATTCTATTAAAAATGCATAAGGCTATAAATAGAGGGCTACAAGATGACTAAGGACAATATAAAAATAAAACTGGGCATAGGGGTTTGAGGATGATGTTAGTGGGATTTAGGAGGATTCATGATGGTTCAGGGCATTCTAATAGAAATACAAAAATGAATTAAATACAACCAAATATTAAATAAAATAAATAAAGTAAATAACTTACCTTGTAAATGATTTGGACTAGTGATAGTGTATGGAGGATAAACTAATCCTTTCCCTATTGGTGGATTTATAAAACTTTAAAATGGAATTCTTGTCACCAATAAGGGGTCAGTTAAACATCTTTGATTTTCTTAAGAGAATTTTAGCAACCTTTTGGGATCAAAATTTGCAATCTTAGAATTATATATTTTCCTATGTATATATAGATCGATGTTGATTGGGAGAATCGACACCGATCATGAGAGAATCATCACTGATTCACCCTTTTTAATCAAAAGTTAGATTTCATCTCCTTTGGTTTGTTCCAACTACAATGTAATTTAGGATTAAAAGTAGTGGGTTTATTAGGAATAGGTTTATATGAGTGTATGTTGTTAGAGGGTTAGGATTTACAGGTTGTAATATTATTTAACTAGTTAAGATGGTAAAATAGTAATTTATAAAAATAATTTACTAAGTAACTAATGGTAAATAAGTTAGACTTTAGGATATGGGTATTTAGGAAAAAATATAATAAATTAAAGGCCTAAGACATAAAACTAATTCATATAGGACATAAAAAATTGTAGTGTCTACATTTGCCCCTTTTTGTGGAGTGGTATGTAATACCATGTTGTGAGACAAAAACTAAGAAAGTTCCAATGTCCTAGGTTTATGTGATGAGGTATCCCCTCTCAAATTAGGAGCCAATGTAGGATGATGAGTGGGTGATAGGTTTGAAAGATGGAGTAATGGATAGGATGAATAAATATAAAATGGGAACCAAGAGTGTAGATGAATAACACAAAGTGCACTTTTTGCACTAACAGGATATGAGATAGTATAGGCAGAGATGCCTCGAGATGAATCACATGATAAATTTCCAAAGCTATGAATAAGTGGGCATATATTAAGGCCAATTAAGGGAAAAAGCATAGGTTTTAGATGACCAAAACATTCAATATGCTAGATGGTTTATGGGCTACTTATAAATTATTATTCTCAAGATGAGATGCACTCTTAGTACCCACAAAAGGGAGATGCCCAAAAAAGTCCATGCCTTACATAGGCTATGGGATTAATAAGGGGTTTATGTTCACAAAATTGAAATGTACTAAGACAAATAATGGGATAGGTGTGTTAAGATAAAAATATTAGGCTTTGGAGAAGGATTAGATGCATGAAACTATATAAGTAGTGAAAAAGAGTAAAAGGCTGGTAGATTGATGTCGATTAAGGAAATCGATGATGATCCAATAAAATCAATTTTGATCTAAAACAAATCAATGCCAATCTAGATCTCATTTTTTATTGATGCATGGTGAGTGAAGAGCTAAAATCTAATGACTATTTTGATGTATGTTACAATGTAGGTGAGAAATAATGGTTATAGGTGATGACAATGGTCTCAAGATGAGGTAGGCCTTATTTTTATTTAAGTTTTTTTTAGTTTTTAGTGTTTTTTTTGTGTTTTTTGGTTAGGTAAATATGTATGGTTTTTTTAGTAGTATGGTGACCTAAGATCAACATCACTCCAATGAATCATCATTGATTCAATGAAAATGTTGATGATTCATTAAAAACATCACTAATTAGAAATTAATCAAAGTCAATTTCTTAAAAATGTTGAACAAGTAAGTTATAGTGTCTAGGGTTAATTAAGGGAACAAAAATTAGAAAGTTTAATTATCATATAGGATTATGATAATAGGCATGAACATTATTGAGGATGTAATACTAAGTACCACTTATATTGGAGTAATTACATACCCATTGAGAAATGATGATTACGTGCATATGGAGACCATGTGCTTAGGAGGAGTGTGTTTCTACCATTGCATTCACAGAGACATGAGCCTATTAGTAACATTTTCAGATTGATGGGATGTGACCATTAGGACCTTTTAGATACCTATAGGGGAGATGAACATTACCATGGAGGACATATATATGATTTATTACTTTCAGTGTAGGGGGTTGTTATTGTACTTATAAATGAGTGGGGTCACACAATGACATTGACATGGTTACATGGTGGAGATGTTGTGGATATTACTTTCACAATAAGAGGATTCATGTTTGATCCACTATATGATATCGATACATATGGGAGATGGGTACTAATGATGATGGTGCTAACCATCTTATGTTATGCTCTCCTTGATTTAAGTAGAGGTAGGGTCCCATGGAGCCTAATAGGTATTATAGTGGACATGTGGGAGTAGCATATATTATTTATTTGGGATTGAACTTTATTAACATAGGTATATAGGGAGATATAGGGGTGGAGGACCCAAAGGAGATATGGTTTGGTTTTGACCTTTATTTTGTAGTGCTAGGCATATGAGCATATTAGAGTGATTTGACCAATAATTACTCCCTAGATATGTTGGTATGATAGTGCTTATAGTGTTTCCTTCCTTTGATAGAAGGAATATTTAATATGACCTTTCAAAAATGGTGTGACATGGGACATGGCATACAAATAATGAATCCTTAGGGAGCTACAATATAGTGACATCATTTGGAGGCCTTGTGTTAGATTTCCTGCATGGCCTAGGATAGAGGTAGAGCTAGTAGACATTTAAGGGGAGCGGTGGCTGATATGGAGCAGGATAAAATATGTAATTTTTTTCCATTTTGGGAGGGTGAGGAGATAGTTTGGGCTTATACAAGATATACCATGGGCCCCATTAGTATATAAATGGGATGACATGAAGATTGGACTCATAGAGCCAAATATTATATATATATTGATAGGGTCCAAGGAGGAAGCATCAAATATAGAGATAGATTATGTAAGGTGTACCCAAACATATTTAGTATGGTGGCTAGGAAAGCTAGATGTTAGGCAGGAGAGGGTGGTATGACTTTGGTAGGAGGGGGTAGATGAGGGGATGCAAGATGTAGAGGAGGAGGGAGGAGGAAATGAGGAGTGGGGAAAGGAGGGAGGATAGGAGGATGAGATATATGTCATAGGGATTATAGTTAAGAGGGATGCATTGAGAGCCTAGTGCATTGCCTTATAGGGATAAATGACAATAACATAGGGTGTGATCACTACTGAGTAGATGGAGTGAGATGTTATTCAAATTATATTAGATGATTTGTAGGTAAATTATGACACCCTTCAGTTGAGTCATGATTTGGTAGTGGATGCTCGAGATAGATACCATGCAAAGAGGGATAGCCTATAATGAGGGGATGGAAGAGCCACAAGGTAGATGGTTATAGGGGGAGTTAGGATGAGTACAAGATAGGTAGGTACCATGTGTGGAACATTATCAAGAGATAGTAGTTGAAATATGTTACTTTGAGAAAATTATACTAGATTTACATCTAGAGATTCCTTGATATGACACATATATGGCCACATAGGACAAGTCCTCTAGACGTACACATATAGGTTCAGTCAACACATATAGTGTATCCTAATGGAGAAATTGAAGGGGAGATAGATGAGGAGATGGGAGGATGGGAGGGGAGGTGGTGTAAAAGGTGGGGGTGGAGAAATTAGGAGTATCCATTTGAGTTGTCTCTAGTTTATGGAGTAGCCCATTTTATATTTACTATACTTGCTAGAGAGCCATCTACTTTGTATACCAAGATTGGATGATGTACATTTGAGCATTTATGTGTATAGATACATGATTTTGATTATGAGTTATGGTGTTATATATTGTGATTTATGGATTTTATTAGATTATGGTTAAATGTTTATGGATCATGAGTTAGTTTATGATGCTTTTGTATTTAGATTATGTGATTATGGATTTAGCTATTTAGATGACATGACAATGTGATATTTTTATTTTGGATTTAAATGTTATGGATTTATATTAAAATGTTTTATGGATCATGATTATGTGATTATGTATTTAGCTTGAGGTTTTATGGATTTGTGATGTGATGGATTAGATTGGATTATGGATTTAGATTATAATGTTTATGGATTAGTAGATTGTTAGTTTAAATGATGCCATGGTTTTAATTATGATACTCTTACACCATAATCAAGATATGTGTGGTGATCCTTAAAAATTAATTAATTAGCTCAATTTTGATTTATTTAGGATAAAGAGACACAGGATTTTAGTACTCATTATTAGCTTGTACCACAACCTAAGAAAACCTCTTCTAATAATTGCAAGTTCATCCTTAACTGACTACTAATAAATATCTTAACAACCTTAGGTTGACTAAGTTTAGGATTTATTGGTTTGAGATGGTATTTTTTGTGGATTTGATTTTATTTAGGATTTTGATAGAAAGTTGATATTTTTAAGAAGATGGTTTCATCCTGCATTCCTAAAGCTAAAGTTAACCCTTGGATCTTTTTGTGCCAATCCATGTAGACTGATTAATGTGGTAAGTCTAATAATTTAGAGAAATATGATCAATGTAGGAATTTTTCTTGGGATATTTCATACATGATAGCCATCCTTTGAGGGAGTGGTCTATATTTTTAGAGATGCTTGTCAAAGAAGCTATCCTTTGATGGAACAGTCTATACTTTTGCTATTTTTATATATTTTATAGTTGTCCTTTGAGGGATTAGTATGTTATTTTTGAATTTTTTGATAGATATTTTTATTCATTTGGTTTTATTTATCCTAGTGTTATAAATTTATTATGGATTGGATTAAGGTAACCTAGAATAATTTCCAAAGCTTTATTTTACAAGATGATACTCTTATTCCCAAAACAAATTACTAAGGTGATAGGGAGGGGTTTAGGAAATAATGATTTGGGCTCCTTCCCATTATAGGTAGAGCTTGTCCAATTAGAGAATGCTCTGAATAGATCTAGGATATTCATATTCAAGGTTAGAATATATAATGTTTCTAGATGGCCACATATCTCTATATGTCATAATATTGTTAAAAACTAAAAGGGATATGGTTTTAGCTAAGAAAATTAGGTTGATCAGGTGATTAAGACTTATTAACAATGGAAAGAATTCAAATGCAACACATTAAGAGGTTATCATTTTGGTTTTCAATCAAGAGAGGCCAAATGATATGCCCCATATCTATATTTATCGATGATAATATATGGTCCAAGCCAATTTGGAGTAAATTTTCCTTTTTTTATCTTTTCCATATTAGTGACATGTTGATTTTAATTTTAAGACAAGGTCACCAACATTAAATTCATGTTCTTTTAAATGTTTATTATAGGCACTTTTTATTCATTCCTAATATACATGGAGATGGTCAAGGGAAGCTAATCAATGCTCATCTAATATCTCAAGCTGGAATAATTATTCTTAACAGAAGTCATCCTAAAAAATGATATCTTAAAGAGATGTGAAGGGAAGGAATTTAAACTTCAAGATGAAATATAACTTTGGCACCATAAACAAAATAGAAAAGGGTAGCACCTATATGGGTTTTAATATTAGTTTGATAGCCCATAAGGCAAAGAGAACATGAAGATGCCAATTTTTTTCCATATTCATTAATGAATTTAGTTAGGATTTTCACAAGAGCTTTATTGGATGCCTCAAACTATGTATTAGCTTGAGGGTAGTAAGGTAAGGAAAAACTTATCTTAATGTTGAAAGAGTTACATAGCTCTTGAAATTTTTTATTTTTAAAATATTTTCCATTATCTGTAATGATTTTATGAGGAATGATAAAGTAATAAATAATATGATGATTAATAAACTCCATAATTTTGTCTAATTTTGTTGAGATAAGAGGAATAACATCCACCCACTTAGTGAAATACTCAATGGTGGTAATGATAAATTCACGACATTGGGAAGATTTAGGATTGATTTGACCTATAATATCAATCCCCCACTAGGAAAATGGCCAAAAGTCCTATGCTACTTATAATGAATGACTAGGGACATGGGATAAATTGACATGCTATTAGAATTTTATGTATTTATTAACATACTTATAACAATTATAATTTAATGTAGGCCAATAACATCCTAATCATAAGATTCTTTTAGTAATGGTGTAAACATTAAAATGTCCACCACATAATCCATCATGAGCTTCTTTGATAGTGAGGGTAGATTCATAATTTTAGAGGCAATGAATAAGTATGCCATCAAAACCATGATTATAAAAAGCACCCACTAATATGACAAAATGTGTGATGTGATGCTGGAAAGATTACTTTCCATTTTTGGATAAATATGGAGGAATAATCCCCATTGATAAATAATTAAATATTTTCACATACCAAAGATCCAATGGGTTTTACTCTACACTATGGACGGAATGAAGATCAATATTGGTAAAAAAGGCTAATTGATTTTGTGGATGAGAATAAAAAATTAGATTGCTAAGATGAAGATGGGATAAATGAGGCCATGGTATCTATAAACTTGTTAGTTGACTAAGGTGCATCTTAGATATCATAATGTTCAAAAGTAGCTAATAATTGATCAGCCAAGGTTTATATTTATTGAGGGTGTCATTTTTACATTGATATATTCCCTTTATCTGATTGAACACAAGTTGGGAATCACCATATATATTTAGTGATGTAATACCTAAGGCTAAAATGGCGTGAATACCTATGATAAAAGCCTCATACTCTACCATATTATTAGTGCATTCAAAATCAAGCTTAAAAGATAAAGGTATAGGATTCCCCCTAGAGGGATTATGATAATTCCAACTCTGCCACCATGTTCACACATAGATCCATCAAATAATAGTCATTTGATATTGTGGATATAATTGAGATATGGAGGCTATGGTATCCAATGGGAACTCATAATTTATTAGTTGATTATCAGCAAGAGGTGCCTCAGCAAATTGATCAATAATGGTCTGACCTTTAATTAAATTTTTATGGATAAAATCAAGATCAAATTTTGTCAAAAGCATAAGCCATTTGTCCATTCACTAATTTTGATAAGGCTTTGAATGCATAACTTCTAGGGGATCTGTATTAGTGATCACATAGCTTTTATGATTGAGTAGATAATGATGAAGTTTATAAGCTACAAAGATAATATCCAGGCATAATGTTTTTATATGAATATAATTAACCTCATGTTCAATGAGATTACAACTTATATAATAAAATACCTACTCTTTATATTGTTCATCATGTTGGGCAAGCATGGCCCTTAGGGCATGGTCTATGGCTGAAATATACAAGAGGAGAGGTTACTCCTCCTTTGGAAGAATGAGAACTAGTGGTGAGATAAGATATATTTTAATAGCATCAAAGGCCTCCTAATATCCAAAGTCTCAATTGAAGTGGGTATCTTTCCCTAGGAGGTGATGGAATAGTTGACATTGATCGAATAACTAGGAGATAAAATGATGAATGGACTATAATTTTCCTTGTAAACTATGGAGCTACTTAATATTAAATGGGGGGAATTTATATAATGGCTTTGATCTTAATAGGTTTGACCTTTATCCCCCAAATAGAGATGATGAAACCCAAAAAATTACCCTTCAAAACCCCCAAAAAAGTATTTTTTGGAATTGAGATGGACATGAAACTGGATTAGGTGAGTGAAGCTTATTTTAAGCACCAAAAGATAGTCTATTCATAGTTTTGACTTACTAAGGAGATCATCCACATAATCTTCAATTATTATATGGATTATGTCAAGGAAAATATAATTAATGTCTATTTGAAAAGTGGCCCCAACATTATTTAAGTTGAAAGGCATAACCCAATAGCAAAAGGTCCCCTAGGGAGTAATAAATAAAGTCTTATCTTGATCTTCTAGTATGATAAAAATCTAATTGTATGCATATAAACCATCCATAAGTGACAACATTTTGTGATTGGCTGTTAAGTCTAATAATTGTTCAATATTAGGGAGAGGGAAATTATCTTTAGGATAAATGAGGTTAAGGTCAAAAAAGCCAATACAAAGGTCCAGTCCTCCTGTGGGATTTGCAACAAGGATGATATTAGACACCCATTGAGGGTAGTCAATAGGATAGATAAAATTGATGGATAAGAGACATTGTAATTCTTCCTTGACTAAGAGTGCAATGTGAGGATGCATTTTTTGAAGTTTTTATTTTATAGGTTTGGCATAAAGAAATGTGACAATGTTATGGATGATAATATCAAGGGTGATACTAGTCATGTCACTATAGGACCAAGCAAGTGCTTCATTATGATCTACTAGAAGTGTAGTGAAATCTTGGTGCTCCTAAAGATATAAAGATTTTCTAACCTTAAAAATTCATGAAGTCTCATGAGATCATATGTTAATGTTAATAATAGCTTTGTTTAATAGACTAGAGATTTTAGAGGGAAGAGAATTATGTGTATGAGAGTTATCCATGCCTAAATGAGTTAAATATAAACTCATCATCCTAGCACTGAAGAATAGGGATGGTGGGAAAATATTACCCTATCATGTTTGGGTAGGAGAGAGGAATGGTTTTGGTTTACCCATTATAGCAATAGATGATAGGTTCTATAGTGATGGCATTAACTAAAAAAGGGTTTGGAAGAATGGATACAATGTCATCTATCATAGAAGGGGTATTGGATGGTGAGGATGGTGTGTCCTCTTCTAGAATAATCGTAAAAGTGCTTTCTGGGATGGTTTTGGGATTTTTGTTAAAACCTAAGCCATGTTTTTCATGGTATTTCCTAAAATATCCTAACATGATATCATGCAGACTTTGTTTGTAGCATCTTATGCCAAAACCCTTTCAAGCACATAATTGTAGGTATGTTTTTATAAAGTGGGATTTATATAGGAATGAAAAGTTTGAGGTGAATGGTTTGGCATGGTTTTAGTCATCAAGACCTAAATAAGGTTGATTAATCCCTCCATAGATTAAATTAATGCAGAGTAAAGGTGGACCAAAGGGAATGAGTTCCCTTAAATTAAGACAATATGCATGTTGTTTATTGGGACACCCATATTCTTAGGGAGTGGGGAGAGTGTTGAGCACTAGTAAATAATATTCTCCATTAAATAATTGATAAAAAATAGAATTAAGAGAATCCTTGTTATTAATTATGATTTAGGGATTATTTTACTAAATTAAACTTTATTGGATGATGGGATCATGATATATAATGGAATTAAGACATCATTTGGTCTAAAGGTAAGGTTACAAGTTTTAAAAGTATGGGCATCAATCAGGATACTATGGACCTCACCCTCATGATTAAATTTAAGACATATATGCAATGTAGAGGGAACACAATGCATAATGCATATCTAAGGATGCCATAATAGGATATTATATTGAAACTCCCCTTCTATTATGTAAAATAACTTGGGGAGGGTGTGTGTACCTAATTGGATGGGAACGACAATTTTTCCTAATGTATGGGCCATAGTATCATTAAGTGCTTATAAGATGGCTAGAGATTTAGCTACAATAGTTTTAAGTAACTATAGTTTCTTAAAATCATGAGAGGAGATAATATTTATGCTTGCTCTATTATCAATAATTACTCATTTGATTCAAGTTTAATCAATTTGGGTAGTGATAAATAGTGGCAGATCTTGATCATCAAGATGTAATGGTGATTTTTATGAACCCAAGTTTTACCCTACTGAAGTAGACTACTCAAATTTGCTTCAAACCTAAACTAACATTAGATTGGTCTATAGGTGTGGGGTGCTTATACTTGGGCCAAACCTCTAGATTATGAGGTTAGCTCCTTTAAATAGATCTATTTTGGATAAATTACTAAAACCTAATCTATTTTTGGGATGAAAATGGTTATAAATTAAATGAAATGGAAATCCTTTTCTATTGATGGTGATACATTTGTATTATTGGTTCATCCACTCTATTTGAACTCATACAACACTAATGATCCAGAAATTGACTCAGAGACTATCTCTAAGGATTATTTTACAATAGTGTTTCACATGGAGTTCTTGATGTATGAATATAAATTGGAGATAAATCAAGAGGGGTCTATTTTTAGACACTATTCAACCTTGTTACACTACAAATCTGATCATCAACCCTTTTCCACTTCATATAACTTACAAACTACAATTCATTAACAAATAGGTGTGGTAAGGACATATAAGGGAAGATTAACTCATTTTTTCACATCTAAATAATCATATAACATTATAAGTTAATCATAAATATGTTTCAATAGTACATTTTATTGATTCAAGAGGTTACAAAGCTCAATCTTGATAGAGTTTCATCATATACAAGAGACGGATCTTGAAATTAGGCCCAAAATCCTGAATATATAAAAGATGATAAGATGACAAGATAATGTGGCATAGAGGAGAGAATAATAAGTTATTAAATCCTTAACTCCATTAAATTTTAGTTACAAGTTGCTACCAATAGTCCTCAAGAATATCTCTTTATGCTTGATACCTTGTATGAGCTCCTTTTAGCATTGAAAATAAGGTGGTGGGCCATAATGACTTTTCCAACCTCCTTTAGAAGCATGCTACACTGATATTTGTCAAATATCTCCACTTTAAATTACATAAATTTAAATTAATGTCCTTCCTACATGAAGATTGTGGAATATTAATTGATTTCTAGTCAAGGATTAATTAACCTATGATTGACACTTAAGATTAGTTAACTCTTTCTTTAACCCTCCTTTGCATTGATTTACACTTAGGTCTAGTTGTGAAAGGAATACCCACTTGAATACCAATTATTAAGAGTGATAACTCCACATTTTATCTCATAATAATCTTCCAGTGCCATTTTCCACTTTATTTGCTTGATCAAATAGGTCTTTTAGGCCAATTAAGCCTATTAACCTAACTTTTTGTATTTGATGGATTTAAAAACCTGAATAAAATTTTGAAAACCTAAAAATATGGTGAATATAAGACATGAAACAATGCCTCATATCATGGAATGAGTCTTTTTTAACTAGAAACACTTGCAAATTGGTCAAAGTAATATACTAGGCTAAACTATCTTGAATTTCTATAAACTATCTACTTTGAAGATACCAACAATGGCATTTATAGGAATGGATTTTATCATATGATGGCTTTATGAGGATAAAAATTTAAAAACTTCACTCTGCATGGATTAGAATCTATTAAAATACTTTGTACCTCTATTTTCAAACTTTTTCTTCAAAAAACTATTTTTTACCATGTTTGTATACTACGATACATCACAATACCATTGTTAGGACCTTCTCTAAGTGTAATTCATGTTTAAATAGATTTTATTATGCTTCATGGGGTTTTTATTTCAATAAATTTCACTTTTCTCAAAACTGTTTTGGAGGAGAGTTTTGAAGGTAAACCTTTTTAATGATTGTTCATAAAGTATAGACCTCCAAACAAAAAATTCTTATCATGAATATTTAATAACTATACTACTTCAATTTTCCATATAATATTGGGTTCCCATGAAAAACGTGTGAAAATATACATACATAAAGAAGTTTGCCTGTAGGGTTTTACTTGCATTTTGGACATGCTTGTACTCTTAGTGATGGTTCATAAACCTTGACCCATAAATAAACCTCATTAATTCATGGATTATAATTTCATAAGGGTCATCAAAACATTATAATGTTATTTGATCAAACTCTCCTTGTGGTGAAAGATATGAGCTCTTGATCAGGTGGGTTGAATGAGTGTCTTAGACTTTATAATTTGAATTTCTCCTTAAGGACCAAATTAACCTTTTTTCTATCCTTATTTTATTGAATACACCTTCATGGGACCTATATCATCCCCTTAAAAATATTCATGAAGTCATATTTTATTTATATATTTTTTTAGTGTCTTCACGTGGTGTAGGCCATATAGGCCTAAAGACTAGCTTTAGGCTTAATACTAGTTTTAATGTTTAAAAAAATTGTAGGTGATACGAGGGATTATAAATCATCATACATATTAGAAATCCCATAGAAATGACTACCTACCTGTGTGTGTGGAGATAACATATGTCTATAAAGTTGATCCCTCCTTCATGAAAAGAGTTCAAGAAGTTTAAAACTTATTAAAAATATTATTAGAGTGATAATACTCTTTTTTCAAAGTCTTAGGGTCTCGTTATTTTCTATGTCTTGATTCCTCTAGCCTAGGGTTTATTGTAATCACATTTTGTATAGCCCTTGGTTTTAAATTTGGTGACTTTTCTTTGCTAAATTGATCTTTATTTTTCATGATATGATTCAATGTCATTATCACCCTTCTTTTTTCTTCATACCAAGTGATTGATGCATTCAAATAATACTCTACTCATATGGATTTCAACATTTTTACATAGGCTTGTCAAGCTTCCTCTTCTTAAACCTACCCTTAAGGGATTTTATCTTGAAAAATGTAATATCATATACTCAACAGAGCATATGAAGAAATTAAAATAATCATACCACATCTCATAACCTATTTATGAAGTCCAAACCCTATGTTGCTCTTCTTTTCTCCTCTCAAAATCTCATTTATCTCATTCATGATTGTATGTTGACTACAAGAGTTATGTGCCAAAATAATGAGCACTTCCACATATAGTATGACCCTTAGGATGGCATGGGAGGATTTAAAAAGTTATAATGATGATTTTTACCAAATTTTGAGTCTTGATTGGATCTGTAGATGCTTCAAAGTCACCATTTCCTCTAAGATAGGTTTCATGAGTTTGATTATGATTGAATTTTTTCCCATAGGTTCAACTACCCCAGCTATGTTTAGACCCTTTTCATTATTATAACTAGGTGTATGGTTATTCAATGTTTTTAAGACTCTTGAGGAATCATATTATAATGAAATTCACTCTCTTTAAACATAACATAGTCCTCTTGAGGAATAAACACCTCTTTGAAAATGTGAACTCTTGGATGATGGCAGACTATAGCTTAATGTGATTGTGTTTTATGTTTGACTAAGATTATGAACTTGAATTAACCCTACTGACTATCAACCATGATATAATATTTCAAATCATTTAACTTTCTTCATGAAGCATGTATTAAATAACAATACCTTTTGAACCCTGCTATCTCACTGAGCATGATTGTAATCATAAGACTATAGGTGAAACCTTATATAGTTTGTGCAGATTGAGACAAAGCAAAACATGGTATATGAAGTGTATTGATTTTAGAAATTTCATGATCTCTATTAGATACCTGAATTCCATATTATTTCCATGTATTTCTTATCTCATCTACTTATCTTGGTCTCAAAGAGACCCCTCAAGACTATCTTAAATCATCCTCTTTCCCTCTATTGTAGGTGAAGATTGAGAGTTAGCCTTGACTGTATATTTTTTTAGATCCATAATCATGATCTCTTGATCTATTTCACACCTTAATTTCCCTATGAAACTTTTATGTGATAAGAGACTCTTTCATAGGCCACTTTTCTTCCAAAATTTTCACTATCTTGGGAAGAGGCCTAAGTTTAAAATTTTTTACGTGATGTTTATGAAGTAAATGACTGTGTCACATTGAAAATTGAACCTCATATTTTGATATAACCCTTCACCTTCCATGTGATTCTTAACCTTGGGTAGAATATCATGGAACCTAAAGGTATAACAATACCTTCTTGACTATTTTTATGTGATCCAAGATTACACACTTTAATAACCGTTTCAAACCCTATTGTAGGTGGTGATTAGCATGGAAAAATTCTAATTTTGGTCTTAGTCTCATGAACATCACTCACCACACTTATTACCCTCAAAATTACTACTATATCTCTTTAAATTACATCCTTATCTATAATATCCTTGAATTTGCATCAACCTAGGCCCTTGTGCGAATTGTGACATGTAGGTTGGAGTATGTAAAGTGAATATTTACAAAAATATGACCTCACACTTGTATTTGAAATATTTTACATTCAACCTCGTTAAATGCTTATATTTATTGTATAATAACCTTATTCAAGGTGACCTCTTTGAAGAATTTTCATGTTAAATATTGTAGGTGGAGATTGATTATATGCTTGTATAGACCATGGTAGAGATAGAATTTGACAAAGTCATAAAAAATGACTATGAGCTTGTTTTTTTATCCATTGTAACTTGAGGAGATAGTTTTAGAAAATATCTTAAAGGAGGTATCTTATACCCCTTCCCTTCTTTGCACTTTCATGACAAACCCTTGACTACATTTTACTAGTTGTAGGTGTCCATTTTACCTTAGTTTAGAATGGTTTCAAGGCCTTATACAAGATTTGTATGATAATGATGCTCCAAAAAATATTGACTCTTCCTTAGTAGTGGATTAATGAGATGGAGGTGGATATAAAATTGGTATTATGCTTGAAGGATGGTGGGAACATTGAATGGAGTTGAAAATGGAACTTCATTATAGTGAGAAATGGCAGTGAAAGACTATGTAGGTGAATGTAACAAGATGGAGGTGAAAATGGACATGAGGAGTGTATGAACATTTTGAGGGTCTTATATAAGCATGATCACATTTTTAACAATATTTATCAATTTAGAGACCTTTGAAAGAGGTATATGGTGATAAAATGAAACCTAGGAGTCTACTAAGAACCTTAACAAATGCTAAGAAAACTTAAAACATGGTAACTTGTGACTCCAATGTAGATGTTGAGATCACATAAATGGAACCCTTACAATGGATACTTAAATTAAAATTTTGAGAATATTTAGTGAGGAATATATGACATGAATTAAATCCCTACAAAAAAGAATGCAACAAAAGTTGTTCATTCTCTCTCCTAGACCATACAAATTCTCTTCAAAAGCTTGTAGACTATAGATTTACAATGTTATGGATTCATGAGATCCATATAACCCTCACATGTGTGGAAAATAACTGAAGAATGCCATGAAAAGGTGAATTATACTCTTTAAAAACTCCACAATCTTGAATTTTTCTAGCATGATGCTTAGATAAAGAGAAACCTTAGAAAATCAATTGTCTACTTGGATGAAGGAGAGATGGTTAGTGCCTTGAATTCAAAAAGATGGTTCACAAAGGAGAGAGGACAATATTGAGAACCACTTACCATAGCTAAAATCCTTCTAAGACTAATTTTTCTAGTCAAAATTTTAATCCTTGATTTTCTTTCATGGCTGTACCACCTACAAACTTGAAGGGCTCTTATTATGTGTAAAGAATCTAGATGATTAGAGGGAACCAATTTTAAGCCTTTATTGGCTCATTTTGCCTTGAAATTATTTTTTAACACCTTCCATATCTTCATATTCATGGTCTTTAGCTCTTATGTATATAACAGGTTATACAAGTCTATACCTTCACATGAAAATACATGAAAATATCCTTTCTTTATAGGTTCTTCAAACTTAAAGCTTGAACCACCAATTTTGGGGCATAACAAGGAAGACCACAAGTCGTGAGAATTTTATAACAATAATTAAACATTTTTACACCTTTATGTGGCCAAAACTAGCTTGTGTGAGCTAATGAAGGCCTTTTCCATGCTTTATGTTTACATGAAGTGATATTTTCCAAGCATAAGACTTTAGAGCTAAGCTAAAGTCATAATTATGAATGTAATTGAAGGTATTTTGGATGTTTTAATATCTTTTTAACTCTAATTTTAACATTTAAATCCTAAAAAAACTCTCTTTTAGGAAAAATACATAGTTTATCACCATGAAGAGGATACTAACAAAATATTGAAAAGCTTTGATTTATATGGGTTGGTATCTAGCCTTTATAGGCCAAATTGCCAATAGTGATATTTTAGAAATCATGGAATGTTATGGATGATGACTTATAAAGCAATTAAATTAAATTTGATAGAGGCTAGAATTCATCATATTGTATCTTGGTAGCTTGTAAGGCTTTTATCATAGCCTCGTAATGATGTAGAGAGTTTTCAATAAGTTCATTTAAAGACATCTCGATTGGGAGTGGATGAAGTTTCTATAGAATGGATATATGCATTAATTCTAAATAATTATTATTTTAGGATTTTTATAAAATATAAATTTTAGGTTTTGGGATGGACATTTTCAAAAAATTTGTGGTAGAAATAAGATCTTTTTCAATGGTCACTTTGGCTTTATTGGGATTTTAGGTATTATGATCCTAGGTCTAGGATCATGTGGCTATGTGAATCATGTCGATCTAAAATAATGGTGGATTTGTCATGTTTTTAGACTCATCCAAATCTAAAGGGTTTGTGAGGGGTTGATATTGAGCTCTATCAGAGTTTCTATGCTCCTTTGAAACTCAATCTAATCCTCTTAATACTATACTAGTTCTTGAGGTGGATGTGACCCTGGTAGTTTGACTATGGGGATAATCATGACCAAATTAATCCATTAGAAGATAATCCTTTTCTAATAAGTTTTAGAGCACAAATTTTAGTACATTACAACTTTCTTGACTATGTCCTTCTATTTGATGATATGCACATTTTTTATTTTCCTGATACCATGCTAGTTTTTTAATATGGGGGTTAACAAGTTTTATGGGTGGTATAAAGGAAGTTTGAATAACTTGATCAAGAATATTAGATTGAGACCCCCTCAATTGATCCTCGCTAGGTTTTTGACCTTTTTAGGTATTGGCATAGAGGTTACCTATAATTTCATGTCTTTATCCTTCACATTAGTTATTTGAATAATCTCTACAATAGGTACTTTGTGCTTTGGATAAGACTTTACACCTAGGCATCATGGGTATTAGGTATTTGAAAGATTATGAATTATAATTATTACATTAGAGAGATCCTTTTTTAATGGTATATGATATTTATAAGAGGATTCTATAATGGTGGCTTTTATTTTTGCCAAAGGATGGTGTTGGGCCCCCTTTTATAGAAACTACATGGATCATGCCAACTAGACCTATCTTAACATGAAGCAACCTTTTAAATGGTTACTCCCATTTTGTAAAATTTGTCACCAACTAGAGGAGTCCTCAAGGATCCTATGATAGATGTTAGGTGGTTACATGGTGCCAACTTTTAGGGGACATTCCTACTAAGACTTGTACGTGGTGTCTCAAGAATCATAGATGTTAAAAGAGTGGAGTAGGTGAGATAGAGACCCTTCAATGATAGTTTAGCATATGGTGTGTGCTCATCCAAATTAGGTAGTGTAGTGGAGTTGGTAGACTCACAATAACTCATCACTTGGCATGTGCCCACCTAACTTGGCAAAGAGACTCCCAATCACCTATAAAAAGGCTCACATTTGAAGATCAAAGAGGTGACCAAGCCAACAACGATTTAAAAAAACAGAGATCAAACTTAAGTATTTACATTTTGCATAAGATATATTAGGCATTCGTATGTGTAGCCCAAGCTTGCCTATGAACCCTTTGGCATGATTAGTAATAAGAAAGAGCTATGCTTTGTTTTATATTTTGAACTTTATATGATGAATCATGAGATTAATGAAGAATGTCATTGATACATTAATGTGTTGATTCTCATAGTTTAGATAGTGTAATGTAGGCTATGTCTTAGTTTTTTAATAATAATGATATGTTACTTTACTTAAATTTATTATGATGTGGAGGTTTACCCTTGGTTGCTAATCACATCTTTGTGCCATATAACGACTTTGACCTATCCAAAATAGATTAAGTATTTAAACCTAATTACACCAAGGACCTAAGACCCAGACTAAAGCATCACCTTCAGGATGAGAACTTGAACCCAAGCCATCCCCATGACTTGGTTAAGTAATAAAATGACCTTATTCTATTTAGTCTTATAGTTTATGCCATTGAGAGCTTGGTCTAGCCAGTTATGAACTTGTACCTTAGAACTTGTGCCCTTGAGAAGGATTATGCCTAATTAAAATCCCCTTAATAGCCTAGAATTTATAGGCCACCTAAACCTATCTTACCCATGACTAAGTACCTTTAAATCCAAAGTTATGCCCTATTGCAACTAGCCCAATAAGGGCTCATCACCTTCATTGTTGTGCTTCAAGTGAGCTCATAAGGAATGTGCATTGTGTAAATTTGATGCTAGTGCAATATCATGTTAGATGTTGTGTTCCAAACCCTTCTATCCTTGAACCTAACTCTACCAAGTCTAGAACCAATTTGGCTTGATAGCTAAGCACATGACTAAGTGTAAAATCCAACCTAGTGAAATTTTATACAACATTTTGGTTCCATTGCTAGGACACATGTTGAATTAAGTTGCTTTAATGGTGTAACATAATGATGCTCTAACTATCACTTGAGAAAATAAAGCACTTGGTAGATAAATTTGAAGATATTTTTTTGCAAAATCATCCCACATACAAAGGGTAGGAGCCAAGAAATAGGTACAAACCAGTCTATATAATGATCTATATGAGGTGTTGTTTTATGAATGACCTAAGTATGTGTACCAATGGTTGGTTTCCCAAACTACTATTATTATGAGAAGCTACATCTAGCATGTTAGGTGGACCATCATGTGCATATAGAGGCTTGAGATCTTAGATAAAGTTTGGATGTGCATTGTGGACAAGTGGTGGAGTAGTGCATTGAACAGATACATGTTAGACTTTGTATTGTCAAACTTCTCATGCCCTGATCATGTAGAGTATGAGTTTGTTCATGAACCAAATGGAACATTCATAAGAGGATTTGGTATTGAATTAAAGAATATTTTAGTGGATTATAGTATAGAAAAAATAAGAATGGAAGGCTAAAATCCTTGTGCATATGAGCAAGCACAAAATGTGAGATGAAGAAGTGTAGGTAAGGTGTGATGGAATAATAACAATAACCTGACACCCAAGAGATCCAAAATCTAAACTATAGTAAGTAAAGGCATAGGATAATGGAGTATATAAAACATAAAAGTGTTTAGAGGACCCATAGTGAGTAGGAAGGGCATGAGGAAGGATCCCTTAAATTGCAACAACATGAAGAGAGAAAAGAATCAAGAGACTAGTCTCAATAGTTGGGTATAGAATTTAGTGGCTTCTTACAAGATGTGGTGCTTAAGAACATGAAAAAATCACCTACCCCATTTGAACATGAAGTGCAAGCTCATAGACTACATTCCCCATTAGAAGATATAATAATGGTAATTAAACCTGTTATCAACATCGACTTTGATAGGGTTTAACATTTAGATCAAGAGTTTGTTATTGAGCAAGTGATTCTTTATGAGGAACTAAGTGAGGATATGAAAATTTTAGCATGTGCTAATATATAAACCATGAACCTAGGTGTAATAATTCCCAAGTAGAGAATGTCAACTACAATGACTAGGCAATAACACATACTAAGTACACAACACCATAAGTGAATGGTACTACATCAACAATCTCAACCACACAACCAACAATATCAAGATCAACACCCCAACCTATAATTAGAGTCATTGGAGAGATACCTCCAATATAGATGTAAAGGGGATAGGTACCTTAAAACTTGGCACCAACCCCTCAACAAGTCTACTATTAAATAAAAATACACTTGCCTAAGTATTATGGTGTAGAGAATGTCATGGAGCATGTACTAAATTAGGACTTACTATGGTGCATCTGGGTCATCACTTACCCCAAGCGTAAGGTAACCAAGTTTATGACCACCCTATTAGATTGTGCCCATACCTGGTATCAAAAATTTGATCTAAACCAAACTATGGTTGACTAGAATGTGTTGAAGGAAGCCTTCTTGAAAGAGTTTGACAACTTGAAATTCAAGCAGCAGAGCATCAAAATGATTAAAAATATTAGCTAGGGTTTATTCAAGAGCATACACCTATATGAAACATGATTTAAAACTCCTCTCTAATATTTCATATGACATTCACCCCTCCTAACATGCGTAGTGATATTTTGGAGGCTTTCTATTACACTTCAAAGGAACACTATCTATGAAGACCTTCATAGACCCCCATAAAGTGCTTGAAGATATGATTTGAGCTAAGGTAGTAGATATCACTAATACCAAGATCATCCCATACATAGAGGCACAGATCATATCAATGGTCTCTTATTTATAGAATCTAATTATTGGTTATATGTATGATACTCATAGTGGGTTATGGTGTACCAATTGTGAGATAGAGGGGCATAACAAGAATAATTGCCTATAAAGAAATGTTCATGCTTTATTCCTCAATTTTGAAGTTTGCCATGGATTTCATGAACTTGGAACTACCCTCTACTACAACATGCTAGTTAAATGAACACCATAATTTATTGTAAAATGTGTGATATTTATATGCACTCAAAAATAGACTACCAGATCATTGATGAGATGGACCAAAACATGGAAAGAAGCACAAAATAAGAGATAACATAAACTAGTGGTTAGGTGGGTCAAGGTAATGAGGGTTATGGATATAATAATATGGGTTATGGAAACTAGTGAGGCATGCACAGGAAAGGAGGAGGATGTAGTGGAAGAATATTCCCACCATGGTTATGTTACAACTATGGGTTGACTGAGAATTATCAGAATGACTTCTAATTCACCCAACATGTAGGTATTATCAAAGACCACATTCAATCAAAGATTGCCAAGACTTGTACAAAAAGATAACTTAAGGTTAGCCTAGTGTAGATAAAGGTGAAAAAATGGTGAGGTATAATTCTAAAGATGAAAGGTGGACTCCCAAGCCATAATAGACTCACAAGGAGCTACATAAGGTGTAGGCCATGACTTGAAGTGGTTTTACTACTCAATTGCCTCCTATGCAAACTCAAGAACTACACTTGGAGTATGGTGAGTCAAGCCATAATGAGCACATAATATGGTTCAAGCCAAAATTTGTGCCCTATCCTAACCTTGCATGATAAAAGGACATCCTACAATAGGCCATGAGCATGATATAGAATTTGTAGGAAAAACTCTTGCTAGCTAGATATTTAGAGGCATAGGCCATTGCATCATATAAAAGATAAAATAACTAAGAAGCTAAAGTAAAAAAGTTGATCGAGATCTTATGCCTCCTATAAACTGAAGGGATGCTACCCCTATTGAAATATTTGTTGTTGAAGCATGTATAGAAGAAACCAAAAGTAGAGGTTGCACCTCAAATGATTGAGGTTGCTACACTACATATGGAGAAAGTGCATGAAGTCAAGCATACTCAGAGCACTAATTATGACCAAGAATTTTTGATTGATGCCACCATCAATAGATGGTATGTTTGTGAAGTACTAGATGATATAGGCATAGAGGTCAATATTTTAAACAAAATTGCCTAGGAAAAGATGGGATTGCCACCCTTGAGACCCTCACCTCACATGCTATTCATGGAAAACAAAACCTAAGCACAACCTATCAAGATCTTGAAGGGAAACATTGTAGATATCATGGGTATTGATTTCCAAGCCAACTTTGAGGTCATCTAGTTTTTAGAGCACGGTAATTATCTAGTGCTCTTAAGAAGGCTATGGTGTTATGCTAACAATGTAGACATTTTATTTAAGAAGTGATACATGAATTTTGAGAATGATAAATAAAGGGTGGTGATCCCTCTATCAAGTGATCAAGGGACCTCATATATAGAAAACATTTATTTCAAGGATGAGATCAACCATATTTATAACATCATGGTGTATGAGCTAAGAAGCTCAATCCTAATGACCAAGAAATGATTGAATGGGAGGATGGACAATCAACCTATGATATAATTGATGTATCTAATAAGTAATGGGTTGAAGAGGCATATGAGGTCACTAGATGAAGGTGCCACCTAATACATGTAGCCAAGCCAAAGCTAGCTAGAATAGGGTTGGTTAGGATTGAGTACCCTAAGAAGAAATGGGTTATTCACACTCAACAAGTGGAAAAAAGGGTGCTCTAACACAGTAAAGGGAATATTGTAGTGATCCAAAAGTATGCAGGGAACCAACCCATAGAAATGTATATCCATGACATTGAATCTTTCATCCCCAAGGAGGTAGATCAAATGGGCACATTAGTGCACACCTTGAAGTGCACTATTACTCACTAATGAGTAGTGCAAAGACCTAACTTTCCAACATGGAAAGACATAAAGGTAGCAATATGCACTAGGTTTTGTAAGAGTAATGAGGGCTTAGACATACCTATTTACTCTAGCAATTCTGATCCAATCATGTATGTGTGGCTATTTGAATAAACCTAGGCCATCTGTGGTAAGAACATGCCAAAAGACTTATGGGTGCATGAATTTTATAGGACCTTGAAAACATGGGTGAGAGTGTGGTACATTGTCAATGAGACACCTCATGAGATATAAAATTTGGAAATAATCAAGGATAGGTTCATGCACACTTTCTCCTTTTTTTATAGAACTTAGAGCTATTGGAGCCACTATAAGTCATCCATAGGGCAATGTTTGAGGATATTATTAACCTAGAAGAGCACCTTATGGAATGTTCAGGAGAAAGGACTAATTCTCTTGACATTATTTTAAGATATAATGCTCAATAATGACTTCATAAAGGAAGATGATGAGAATTGGAAGGAGTTTAATTAGAAGGATATCACAAGAAGGGAAAAATGTATGAACCTTATGGATGATAATGCACCAAATAAAGATGATTTGATGCATATTCAAATTGAAACAATTGAGGGGAGAAGGTAAGTTGAGGATTCTCATCAAGAGAGAAATGAACCCTACTATGTGCCTTTCAAGACCAATAAAGTAGACAACAATACAGAGGGTGAGCCAAAGATTACCACTATTGGCACTTACTAGTCTGAGGTAGAGATGGCATGAATTATAGACCTCTTAAAGTAATTTCAAGACTCATTCCTATGTAGTTACTAGGATATAAAGGTCACTCACCCTTCCCTTGGTAATATGAGTATCAAGCTAGTGGACGGAATGAGGCCAGTCAAGAAATGCCCATATTAGATGAATCATAATATCAACACTAAGGTAAAGATGGAGATTGATCGAATGTTGGTGGTTGGAATCATCTACCTAGTACAATAATTTGAAAGGGTGAACCTAATGGTCATCAATATCAAGAAGGATGGGCACATATGGATTTGCATTAACTATAGGCTATTGAATGTTACTTGCATCAATGATCCATTCCTAACCCCATTCACTGGCAAGGTCCTAGATCGAGTTAGTAGCTATGAAATTTACACTTTCACTGATGGATTCTTGGGCTACCATCAGGTGTAGATAGAGGAAGATAAGCCTAAAAAAACCTTTGTGATTGAATGGGGTTATTTCAATTATAATGTGATGCCTTTTGGACTCAAGAATATACTATCTATATTCTCCAAGGTAGTGATCATTGATTTCAAGGACTTTATCCATAAGTTCCTCCAAGTGTATCTCAATGAGTGGACTATGTATGGTCTTGTCAATGACCACTATGACAATCTTTAGCTCATGTTTGAGAGGTACAGATAGCTCTAGATCTCTTTGAATCTAAATAAGAATCTTCATAACCCTATTTAGGACATTACTTGGGCACAACATTTACAAGGATAGTTTTCTTGTTAATCCAATAAAGATAGCAATCATATTCCATCTCCAAACTCCCTCATGCAAAAGGATGTCCATGCCTTTCTAGGCCATTATGGCTACTATAAGATGTTCATTCAAAGTTATGCAAATATTATATCACCTCTAGAGGAGCTCTTGCATAAAGATGACCCATTCTACTAGGGTGAGGTACAAGAGGAGGCCTTTTAAATATTAGAGCTAAAATTGTCTAGCTAACTAATTATACAATTTCTAGACTAGGTTAATCCTTTCCTTGTCTACATCAATGCTTCAGGCTCTACCATTGGAAACATATTAGAATAACTAGGTGAAGGCAAGATGGACCACCCCATATATTTTTTAAGTAAGAAAATAACATAGGTAGAGTATAATTATACCACCACCAAGCATGAGGTAATTGTAATGATTTATGCCTTAAAAAAAATTTAGGCAATACCTATTGGCAACCCCATTCATCCTTTTCATAGGTCATGAAGCACTCAGTACCTTGTAAACAAGCCTATTTTACATGAGCACATATGCAGATGGATTATTCTCTTCTATGATTTCTAGTTCTCTATTATAGTTAAACCTAAGAAGTAGAACTTGGGGCCAAACCATTTATCTTGCATAAATTTTGGGATGTAGTGGTGCCAATTAAGGATGGCATGCCAATTGCATATTTGTATCAATTCTAGTGCATCCTTGAAGACTTGGCAAAGGTTACCACTTTCCTAACATTTGGTCTTGCACCCAAGACCTTATCGACCAAGGAGAAGAAATAACTTGTGGTTTGTGACACCCTTTTTTAGCTCATTGAAGGGGAGTTGTACAAACTAGGTAGGGATGAAGTCCTACATTAGTGTGTTTTAGAGCATGAAAAAGACTCCATCCTATAGGAAGCACATGAAAGGATCATAAGAGGCCATTACACTAGAGATGTAATGGTGCACAAGGTATTACAGTCAAGATTGTGGTGGTCAATATTATTCTAAGATACCAATGAGTATGCTAACGTATGTGATGTATTATATTACACTAGAAAAACCAACCATTAGGATGAGATGTTTCTCATTCCCATTCTTGCCTAGGCACCATTTGAAATATGGGTCATTGATTTTGTTGGGCCAATCACTTTTATAGCATTGTGCACATGTGGAAGATACATTTTAGTGGCCAATAACTATTTCACCAAGTGGGCTGAAGTTGCACTAACTAAAGAATGCATAACCATGATAGCCACATGATTTGTATGGGAAAACATCATAAGCTAGTATGGGTGCCCATTGAGTCTAACTAGAAATAATAGAACTCATTTCATCAATGAGATGATGCATATACTTTTGACTGAGTACATGTTGGTGTACCACAAAACCACCCCCTCCCATCCCCGAGCCAGTGGCACAACTAAAATATTCAACAAGATCTTGGGACTGTGCCTAACAAAGACATGTGACATGGGTCACAAGGATTGGGATGATCATGTTTTAGTGATATTTTAGGCATACCACATGACATATAAGCTCTTGAATAAGGCTACACCATTCAAACTAGTATATGATGTTGAATCCATTATAACCATGGAATTCATGATGCCCTCTTTGTGCATTACATAGATTAGTCAATTAGATGACCAAGAGTCTTTATGCGTAAGGTTGAAAGACTTGGAGTGCTTGGATGAGAAGTGCACCCAAGACAAGTAGAGTCAACAAATTTATAAGGCATGCCAAAAATGCTAGCATGACAAGCATATCAAAGACAAAGAGCTAATTGAAGGAGTGTTCGTGTTGCTTTATGATTCCAAGTACTTCAAGTACCTAGGAAAGCTAAAAATATGATAGATGGGCCCCTAAATCATCCACCATATCTTGGAAATACATGTAATCTTCACATGTTGTCTAATGAAATACTCTTTGGGCATTTTAATGGCAATCAATTGAATCCATATAGATAGTAGGATGGTGCTTGCACCATGGAAACAACAACTTATTTGTCACAAATCAGTTGGGAGTAAGATGACCAAGATACTATTTGGCATAAGCCAAAGCATTATTTGAATTTTTTTTGTGTTCCTTGTATACTATATAGAGGTAGTAAGTGATGCATAAAAGCCACAAGAACTTATGTGTTGGCACTTCATGCATAGTTCCAATTGGGTGAATCAAGCACTTTCACCCTCTTAGTGAATGACTCTAGACATCTAAGTAGTGGGCATGTTAAGCTTACCTAACATAAGAAAAAGTAGAAAATGAGATATGTGCACAAGATAGATAGTGCATGGAAATTGAAGGCCCAAGAATGAACAATTATAATGTTACTTTTGTGATAAAATTGTAAGGAGGTGCATCAATTGATCCAACATTAGAGGCCTAAAAGGCAAGTGAAGGTGTTCAACATATTTGAGCGCAAGGCAAGAAATGAAGATTCTCAACTTGGTTTATTATAAGGAAGAAAGTGAAGATGTAAAATATAATAGTGTACAAGAGAACTAGGATAGGAGATAAAGTTTTGGATGACCAACATAAGGGATTTGTATGGGGTAGGATAGGCTAAGGCAAGATGACCCATAAAAAATTGACCAAGGAAGAAGAAGCACACTTTAAATAGAAGTGTAGTTATAAAACAAAGTGGAACTAAGGAGGATAAATTGTGCACATGTAAGGTACTAAAACAAGGTTTCCACAAGAAAGGTGAAGGTCATGCCAATGATACATGCATAGAAGGAAATCATCTAAGACAACTGGCATCCACCCAGAAAAGGAGTGGGAAGCGATCATTTAAACCACACGTCACTTCACTAAAAAAATCATTAGGAGCATTTAATGAGGTGGTGGTGATGACATAAAGATATGCATTTAATGGATACAAGACAAAATATTTTTGAGGATTTTGCATATTTTTCATGTTTTCCAAGAAATCAAGGCACTTGTGCCATTATGCCTACATAATGATGGTGGTTGATAAGTGAAGGGTATAAATTGATCAACAACAAAATTGCTTATGCTAACTTATACTTAGATAAAACCAATAAAGAAACTAGGGATCTAAAGAAAAAGAACCCTATCAAAGTGAGAATTCGACTAATCTAGGCACTTAGAGTGAAAAGAAGCACATTGTAAAGGAGTGTGTTCATAATTGAAGATAGTAAAAATGGTTGGAAAGAGATATTTGTGTAGAAAATCAAGTTGAAGTAGGAAGCTATCACCTAGGTTGCCATTAATAGCCAATGAAGCTTAGAGCTGAGAGCATAGTTGTAGATCCTATGACTGTAGAAGTACTGACCACCATGAGAGGCTTTAGTAAGTCACATCTCCATAGGTTCAGCATAAGTAGATTTAGGATGGTGAATAAATTAAAGGCATCAAGCTTAATATAGGTGAATAGGAACCCAAGAGGGTTAGGATTATAGAAGAGGTGATGGCCACCAAAACCAAGGTATAACCAATCAAGGTAGTTAGTGTCATAGATATTAATATTAAGGCACTAACAAAGATGTCATACCAGAATATGAAATATCCCCTAGAGGTTTAGGTGGGAGAAATTTGGAATTATTTCACTCATAACTACCAACTAAAAGATTATAACCATCAGACATTGAGTAATTTTAAGGACTTGATATAGAACTAGATGGTGGACATAAGGTTTAAGACACCAAAAGGTGATGCCCTATTTAATGTCTTGATTTGAGACAAGTTAAAGGCTATTGGTATAACTTAGCTCTATGAGCTACCCTAATTCAAAAATATAGAGGAACTCATCCAGTTTCTACTCTCACACATCCATGAGGACCACTTCTACTTTACAAGATGGTGCATGAAGATCTTACTGCAGATAATCAAGAATATAACTAGGATACCTAATGCCAAATATGATATTAATTAGATGATGAATGATTTTAAGGAGTTTTAGTGCATCATTAAGATCCTCAATTATTTCAAAGGGGGTTTACACTCCCCATTATCAAGTTTGACTACCTTGACATGAGGGTGATGGTGTGCCTTATGAAATCCTAATTGTGTCCAGGCGACCAGTGAATAGATGTGTCAAAGATATATCTCTATATGGCCTATCACATAGCACATGACATCTAATTTAATATCAATAGATTAATTATATATTAGATAATTAAGAATGTGTTATAATTCCATAGCACTAAGGGGACCTTCAGGTGGGGGTCCATCTTCATCTTGATCATGATGGAAGAAATCAGGATCCGAGTTGAGAGTGAAGACAACCTATGGGTGTTCTCAAAACCCCATGAATCTCCCATGTATAAGTAATACACCTACCACACTAGTTTTATCCCCAAGTACAAGATGCACATAATGCACTAGTGCAAGTATTACATAGAAGCCTTTAGATTGAAATGGTGCATTCTCCAAGGGCTCCTTCAATGTATGTTTGAGATGGAAGTTTTTGCCATAATGCAAAACTACTGTCATGTGTTTGGCACTAAAGGATGGAAATAGGTTGTGATGGTTTAATCTCCCCTTCACCTTCATGGCAACATATTTTAGGGATGCACATTGAATCCTAAATGCATATAAGATGTAAATTCTATTTAAGGAATTATATACTTAAAGGAGGAGGTTGAGGAATATATTTTCCTATACCAATGGGAGGACTATCAAAGATGAAGAAGATGAATCAGATTGAAAAGACATCAATCATATTCAGAAGATCACCATCCTTGGCTTCATCCATATACTTTACTATGAGATGAAGCCATGGAATAAGAATTATAGCACTGGGTTAATCACCAAGAAAAAAGAAGACCCCTAATCTAGATCTAGGATGAAAGAAACCCCAACACCTAACAAAAATTAAAATTATCCTTAGAAGAATAGATGGGAAACATTGGAAGAAATAGATGAAAGTTTTAAGATCAAAATCACCTCAAAAAAATAAGTATCCCCCTCAAGCTCTTCCAATAACAATAACATAAAGTTTGTGCCAAAGACATACCCTAGCATGAAGAAGAAGAAGGGGAAGGCCCAGAGTCTGGTGCCCAAGATAGTTCTCTCTAACATAGAAAAGGATTTGGAGGAAAAAGAGTTGAAGGAAGAAGGTGTGATAGGCACATACATTGTGCCTGAAGACATAGAGTCCTCATCAAGTGAATGGAAATAGAGTCCTCATCAAGTGAATGGACCCCTACCCCACCACCTCCGATTAAGTTAGAGAAGTGAAGGTAGAGATTGAGAAAATTTAGCTTCAGTTAAGCTAAAATATAGAGGGAACAAGAGCTATGAGAACAAAAAGAATAAATGACTAAGGCATGGGTACTAAAAGAAGTCATTAAGATGGTGGACACTAAAGAGTACATAAAAGAGGAAGATCTCAAGGCACTAATGGAAGAAGGAAGTCAAGAATGAAAAATGGATAAGGAAATTGAAGTAGCAACCCATTCAAGCATACCGATGGAATAAGAATTATAGCACTAGTGGAAGGACATGGGCCTTGACCAAGTGCATATTGATGTAGCACTAAGGTTGCACCATAATCATGAGGAGATGAAATCCAAGGGCATGTCCCAAGCTATGATTAATCAACTAAAGGCTGAGGAAATAAGAGAGAGAAAATAAATGTGTAGCACAAGCTGTGGAAAGGAAGGCCAACAAAAGGATTGAAAGGAGGAGGCAAAAATAAAGGCCAAAGAAGATAAGGCTACGAGAAAAGAGAATGAGGAGAAAACCACCCAAGAGGAAATGGAAAGAATGTTGACAGAGAGAAAGGAGAATAAGGTTAACACTAGCATGGAACCAAAGCAAGGAAGAATGCTAGAGATGACACTGAGCACCCTTACTATAATAATAAAAGAAGTTGCACATTAAGTGTGCCCTAGCTTTGAAAGGGAACTTAAAGATAAAGAAGAAAATTTTGGTGCATTATAAAAATAAATAGAGATAGATATAGAGGCCCCATTAGGGTAGGAATAGTAGAAGGCTATCAAAATAGAAGCTCACAACAAAGAGCCTCTATAAGAAAAAATGGATGAGGGGGAAACATCCATGAGAGAAACCCCACTAGAGGAAAAACATGATGGTGAGCTAAGAATCAAAGAAAGAAAAGAAGAAGAGTGAGAAGAAGGAGAAGGAGAAGAAGAAGAATAAGGGGAAGAAAAATGGGGAAGAAGAGATGATAAAAGATGAGTATGAAATAGGAATAGGTAAAGGGCACAACAAGAGTTTGAGGAGGATGAAGACTTCTACATTATGGAGTGTATGCCATGAAATATTACTATGACTATGACATGCCACTAGATTTCTTGGGTGATGGATTACTATATTAAGGATCCCACATTTGAGGTACCAAAAAAAACAATCTAGAGTGTGAAGAAGATGGAGGAAGGGCATGAATACCAAATCCTCAACCCTCACCATATGAACCCCATGTGCTCATCCAATGCTTTGATCAAGATGGCTTTTATAGTAGCATTTAATAACATCATCAATGATGTTCATGTCTATAACTAGAAGAAGATAGAGAAAAAGGTAAAGAAAGAGCTTAAGGCAACAAGTATCAAGATCTAATAGATATTGGATCACATAGAAAAGGTAGAGCCATCCCTCTTGGATGGTATGGATACCTCAAAAATGAAAGAAGTGGACTAAGTCTACATGCTTGTGGATCGGATTCTCCCTAGGATAACACTAGCACTCAAGGATTACTTCCCTTGAACCAAACATGAAGAATGCATAAAGGAAGTTAATGTCATATTTTACAATTTTACCAACTAGGTAGCAATCATTGATGCATGCTTTAAGAAGGCAAAGGAGGAAAAGAATGCTTTGTTCAAACACTCCTTTATAATAAATAGGACTAAGCATGTTCAATTAATGACCAAGGTCAAATCCTTAAGCTCCTAACTAAAGATTCAAGAACAAGACCAAGAGGTGGTCTTCCATGCCTTCCAAATAAATTCCATTGAGCAAGGGGAGATCTTTGATAGTGAAGTGAAGTGAGTGAAAGAAAGGCTTGAAGCTATTAGAAAGGAATTGGAAAGCATGGATGTGATTGATCTCAATGCCTCATACACTAAAGCATATGGCACTATTGAAGAGACTAGGGGTACTATCCAAGGTTTTAATAATTTCAAGGTAGATCTAGAGTAGGGTACACTTGTTTTTTATGAACCTAAGGTACTAAAAGACTAGTCCAGTGAGGGCTATCCATTTTGTATGGGTTAATGTTGGGACCCATTTTTTAGAAACTATGTGGACCATTCCAAATAGTCCTATATAAGTGTAAGGAAAAATTTGAAGTGTTTTATCTCTTTTTGTACTTTTTATCACTAGATGGAGGAGCTCTAGGCTATCTTATGCCAGCTATCAAGCAATTATATGGTACTAACTTTTAGGTGGCATCCATGCTAGGACTTATATGTGGTGGATCAAGAAGAATGGATGTTAGAAGAGTGAAGTAGGTGAGATAACAACCCTCTAGTGATAAATTATCATATATCATGCACTCATCCAACTTGTGCAGCATAGTGGAGCTGACAAACTTGTAACAGACCATCACTTGGCATGTGCCCTTCTGACTTGGCAAGGAAATGACTAATAACCCATAAAAGAAGGCTCACATTTGAAGATTGAAGATGTGACCATGGAATTTAATCTCTAAAAAAATAGAGAGAGAACTTAAGTATTTATATTCTACATAAGATAGATTAGACATTTGTATGTATATCCCAAGCTCACTTGTGAGCCGTTGGGCATGAGTAGCAATATGAAATAGCTATTCTCTATGTTTTATTTTGAACTTTATATGATAAACCATGATATTAATGAAGAATATAATTGATACATTAATGTGTTGATTCTTGTAGTTTAGATAACATAATGTAGGTTGTCTTAGTTTTATAATAACAATATGTTTCTTTACTTAAATGTATTATGATGTGGAGGTTTACCCCTAGTCACTAATGGTGTCCTTGTGCCATACAGTGACTTTGGCCTATCCAAAATAGACTAAGTATTGGAACTAGATTATGCCAAGGCCTTAAGATTCATGATAAATCATCACCTTGAGGATGAGAACTTGAACCCAAGCCATCCTTATGACTTGTTTAAGTAACTAAATGACCCTATTCTAGATAGTCTTCTAACTTGTGCCATTGAGATCTCAATCTAGCTAGTTATGAACTTGTACCATAGAACTTGTGCCCTTGAGAAGTCTTGTGTCTAATTAAATTCCCCTAAATATCCTAGCGTTGATAGGCCACTTGAACCTATCTTTCCCATGACTAAGTCCATTTGAACCCTAAGTTGTGCCATGTTGTAACTATGCCAATGTGGGTCTGATCCCTTCACTATTACACTTTAGGTAAGAGCACAAGGCTTAAACCTTATGTGAATTTGATGCCAGTGCAACAACATGTTAATTTTTTTGTGCCAGACCCTTCTATCCTCATACTTAGCTCCACAAAATCTAGAAATAACTTCATTTGATAGCTAAGTGCATGACTAAGTGTAAAATCCAACCCAATGAACTTTTATACAATATATGGGGTCTTAATATGGATGATCTAGTTCAAATAGGTGGTAGATGCATCTTCCCTTTTTTAATTTGATTAGGAGTAGAAGGGATATCCTCTTTAAGGAGTTCAATCCTTATGGGAATATGTTGCAAGGATTTTCTTCAAGATGCCTTGAGGTTCTTGTTTCCAAATCCTAAAGCCTTCCCCCTAATTTCTCTCTTTATAAGATTTGTCTCTTCCTAAGTTATGAGGGAAACTAGTCTTGGGTTAGATTGAGGTAACATAACAGTCTCCTCAAGGGGGAGTAAGCTATAGGGGATGGGTATGCTACATGAAGGTTTTGTAGTGACTAAAGGAGTGGTATACATATCTTTTTGGATGTATAAATAAGAATCCTCTTTGATATATTTATCATCCTTTGTTTCTAGTTGATTATATTGAATGGGTAATATTTCCTCAAGAGGATCCCAAATAGTGAAATCCAAAAAACTTGAGTGAGTCTTAGGGATAAATTTAATGGATTCAAATGGTTTGAAGGCATATCCTATAAGGAGATCAAGGATTTTAGTTGTCATGGAAGAATATTTAGAATCACTACAAACCTCTTTAGATATAATTTGATCATGAATCATACTAATCACATGGGTCTCATGGTCTAAGGTGCATCTTAAATTAGCTTGTATGAAATTAGATATAGAGGCATGGTTAGGGAATGACTACCTAAAGATGTCTATGGATTGATTAAGTGTAGTGTTAGGGTTATATAGCTATAATTATCCTTGATCAATAAGGTTTTTAACCAAATATTTGAAGTAATAATACCTATTAATGTCATGACCTATTACATGATGGCAGTTTCAAAAGTTACTTCCCTTGAACCAACTAGGATTAGGATGAGGGTTATCAAGAGTTATAACTAGAGGAAGTTTGGTTATAGATTCTTTTAAAACATTATCTAAGATAGAAGTGTAATATTAACCTAAGGGTATGTACTACTAAGGATGAAATCATGTTAATGGTTTTTATGATTGTGTTTAGGAGGTAGAGGATTTGGATTAGATTTTTGGCTATGGGGGTGATGATTTTAAGACCATATCATTAATAGTTCCATTGGTTTTGGTATTTTTAGTTCCTTTAGAGGAATCATGTTTGAATTTTTTACTATGTAACTTTACTTTCCCTTCTTCTAAAGCTTGAATTTCTAGTTTACAGGCCATGGAAAAGGTCTCATCAAAAGTCTTTAAGGATTGAACCTATAATGTTGATGAGATATGTTTAGCACATTATATCATGAATAATTAAATTATTTATGGTTGAGGAAGGGAAAAATTAAGTTGGTTTATAAGACTCATCCTCAAATTGTCTAAAGGCATAAAGGTTGGTGACGGTCACTTTTCTTGCGATGTTAATGGAAAAGTGCTCTAAAAATATTTGGGCTAGTTTCCCAAAAGAGAATAGGGAATATTGAGGGATAAAACTATACTAGTCTAAAATTGTTTCAATTAATGACATGGGAAAATTTCTTAGAAAAAGAGTGTTGTCATTGACTATATGATAATAAGCATGTTTAAACTCTCAAATGCAATGCTAAGGATCTTCCTTTTTTTAAAATTTCATAAAGTTTAGAAGTTACCATTGTGAGGGGTATGGTATAATAGGGACAATTATATTAATGGGTGCATTGTAGATTTTCTCATAAGTGAGCATATTTTTCAACCCAAAGGAAGAAGCTTCCAAATTTTCCATCTTATTCATAAATATGTTCATCAGTTCAAGTTGGGTATTATATTGAGGAATAAACCCCAAGAAATTATATTGTAGATGTTGATATGTATGAAATGGAATGGAAAAGGGTTGTGCCAAAGGGTAACCAACTAAAGTGGCCATAATGATTGGGATGTCATCACATACTATAGGGATTGCAATGGTATATAAGTGGACACAAGGGCCTATGAGGGAGATAAGTTTTGGGTAGTTAATGGGATGTATTTTTGAGGAGGTTGACTCATGGGAGATTGTTACAAAGGATAAGTTTTGTGATTTGAAGCTATGCGAGTTTAGATGGGTGGAAGAGTTGTAGGGATTAAAATCACTACATTTTGAGGTGTTGTGGTAGGAGGAAAAGTAAATGTAGGTTATGGTTTGATAGAATTTTGGTCTTGGGTATTAGTTGGAGATTCACTGTTAGATGTTAATAGAGGTAGATTTTTTAAAGGTTGCATATTATTAGTATGGAAACCTTTTGGGGGAGGATTGTTGAGGGAGGACACCATGGTTATAGTAAACCCTTCAGGTCCTTCTAGGAGTATGCCAAAAACATTCCCAAAATACTATGTATGAGGGGAAAGTGGAATATGTATGGCTCAAGTGCTAAGGTAATGGTAAATAAAAATTGGATTACTATCCAATATGTTGGCAAATTCAAGATCTCCTTGAGTATAGAACTAGGGACTATCCTCTCTAATAGACTCAAGAGAGATAGGAGGACTCGAGGAGCTCTCCATGGACAAGGATGATATTAGGGATTTGGTTTTCTTTGGTGATTGTTATCACATCAAAACCATGTAAAACTAAATTTAAAAAACATAAAATAGTCTTTTTTATTATCTTTTTTTAGTGGAAACAAGTACACACACTATAAATTATACTTAAAATATCTTACTCTTTTAAGAAATTAATTTAAAGTATGATAAGGAAAAAAGGTCAATGAGGGTACTAAGAAATGGTAATCTAAAGATGGGTTTGGTTTTTCATTTAAGGATGGGAATCTTTATATACATGAAGATACAATGAGGCCTAGTTTTGTGTTATAAGAATGTATGTGGCTTGGTATTGGGGCCTACCCCCTCACTTCACATACCATAATGATAAGGGTGTTGTGTGCTTAGCCCTATATACCTCTTACCAAAAAATTTATACTCAAACAAGACACTGATTCAGTTTTCCCCTTGGTGATGAAATCCAAGTGGGTCCACCTTAGGTAGGAAAATGTTTTAAATACTTATTTTAAGATTATGTGGTTTTGTATGTGTGTGATAAGGTGTGATTACTATGATATATTGATCTACCTATATTAGTCTATGTGAATTATCTAAGAAAGCAAAGGATGAATGAAATTATTTTTTAAACCTGAAAAGGAAAAAGTAAGAATTTTTGGATTTTTCTCTTTTTGAATGAACACAAGAAATAAATAAAAGAGGAAATGAATGAATAATTTTAGAATGAAATATAATAAGAACAATGAGACCTTAAGGTCCCACTGATTGTGTTAGAATGTAATAGTAGTTTTTCATTTTGTCTTTTTCATTTAATTATCTACTAAAAACTTAAATAAATGAAATTATTATGATAAATACCTAGAGATAAGAAGATGGTTATGCATTACTTGAATCCAATGAATATAAGAACTACTTTTTGGCTTGATGGAATAACCTACACATAATGAGAGAACTTAGACAAACTAGATTAATAGGTAGATCAGTGAGCTACTTGGTTAGGAACTAGTCCCAAGAAGTTATAAACTTCCTCAAGTGGATGTCATCTCATTATTTTCACCATTAAGTGGATAATAAACACTAAAATTACAAAAGATAAAGATGTGATATGGATGCAATAACAAAACGATTAAGAGATAATATTTATTTAAACTTATGAATAGAAGAAAAATATGCATCCCAAAGCTATATCATAATTCACATCTTCTTGTATAACATATAATTTGTTAGAAGTGACTTCGATTGAAGGAGAATACACAATTGCAAAAAATGCAAACTCAAAAGCTATGTCACTCTAGTTGGTAAAAGGGGTTGAGAGATAATGGGTAAATTAGTGATGTTAATTACATCATGTAAAATTCTAGGAAGAGTCATGTATTAGTAATTTCCATGCTTATAAAGATAGAAAATCAAATCAGACTAATCCAAGATAGAATTTTAGGATTTAATGGCTAGGATTTTTAAAAAGTGTAAGGATCAATGCTGATCTTGAAGAATCGGCACCAATTCAAATGAACCGACATTAATTATGTTAAAACTACACAAGGCTATAAATAGAGGGATATAGGATGACTAAGGATAATCCAAAAAGTAAACTAAGGGTATGGGTCTGAGGATGATATTAGTGGAATTTAAGAGGATTTAGGATGGTTTAGGACATTATAACAAAAATGTAGAAAGGGAATAAATAGAATAGAATATTAAATAAAATAAACAAAGTAACAAACTTACCTTGAAAATGATTTGGGTTGGTGATATGGGATGGAGGATAAACTAATCCTTTGCATCTTATTATATATTTGAAACTATAGAATGCACTACTTGTCACCAGTAGGGGGTCGAGTAAACATCTATGATTTGCTTAAGGGAATTTTAAAAACCTTTTAAGATCAAAATTCATGGTGCTAGAACTAGAGAGTTACCTATATATATATATTCTAATTGGGAGAATCAACACTGATAATGGGAGAATCATCAATGATTCTCCTATTTTAGTAAAATTTAGCTTTCATCCACTTTAGTTTGTTCTAACTATGGGGTAATTTAGGATTAGAAGTAGTAGGTTTGTTAGGAATGGGTTTATACAAGGGTATATTGTTATAGGGTTAGGATTTATATGTTGTAATTAAATTTATGTGGTTAATATGGTAAAGTGATAATTTGTAAAAATAATTTACCGAGTAAATAATGGTAAATAATTTAGACATTAAGATAGGGGTATTTAGGATAGAATATAATAAATTAAAGGCTTATGACACCAAAATAACTTGTATAGGACATATTAAATCATAGTGTCTACAAAATCATTTCAAAAGGTGTGGTATAAATACAAAACAAAAGGGTCATTCATTATCACTTGTCAATTACCAAGAAAACACCTATCAAGCTTACACTTGATAATTTTCACAACTAAGTTTTATTACTCTATTATTTCCTATTTCAAAATTAGTCATAGGATAATTATTATTACAATTCTAAAGCATTCAAAGAGCATCCCATGAGTAGTATTTGCCAAGTTATAATATATATCACTACATACACTCACATATATCCTATTACACTATTGTTCACATAGAATCCCACATAAGGGGGATACTTACATTGATCTAAGGCCTTCTTCAGATTATATTTCTATGTAGGTAATGTTCATTGACATAGGGTTATTTGAGGTTATCTTTACTTCACTTTAACCCATTAACCCCCATTTTTCAAGGTGACATGCCCAAGTTGGAGGATCTAGCATTTTGAGTAAAATATTGATATCCAAAATCTATGCACATGATCTGCACAAAGAATTTGTAAGGCAACAGTGAAACCTAAAAAGCATAATTGGTCATTATATAAAAGGATATGTATTCTGTATTACATAGAAGTGTAAAAAATTAGATAGAATCATTCACAATAGTGTCCAAGATAATAAAGATCTAAGAATCTAATGAATCATAATAGATCATCATCATTTATTCTCCTATACCTTCATCTACTAGATCCACCTACACATCAGTAAATAAGGTAAGTATTGTTCATTCTTCATGTTGCTACATTCAAATAAGTTATTAGTATTATAATTTCTATATTTAGCGTACTTTCATTATTCAACATTGTATCATAATATTATGAAACTAAATTATTTAATTAACCTACTTTTAGAATAGCTTAGCCATTTGTTTTTTATTAGGCTATTATCCCCTTAACTCTTTCCAAAAAGGGTTAAAGACTATGATATTCATTAACTCCATGGTAATGCCTTGTAGACAAAGTTATTGGTTAAAAAAAACCATCCCAAATATTTTTTTAAAAAATATCATATATATTAAAGATACAAAAACATTCAAAATATTTTTTATAAAAATAAAAAATTAGGACCTGAACATGACATAAGATGTTAGTTACTTATTTGCATACACTTATGATCATATATGTTGGTAAATATCATATTATTTTCTATACACACATGGATTTCACAAGCTATATGAGTATGATGTAGGACACATATTACATATGCATTCTTAAATTTTAGAATCCCTTATTCCTAGTGTCCATGTCTATATTGGGGGAATCTCTTTCAATTAGCTACATTATAATAGGTTATATCTATACATCAGATCAAATTATATGATTGAGCTATATATCTGACAAGTGTCTTGATAAATTATTCCAATTTTACATTGTGTTAGATGGATATGATATTTTTATAGCACTATGACATTGATGCATATGGATATAATAGTTTAGTTTTCACTTATTCTATTCTACTTTGATGTTGTTTAGTTTATTTCATGATAGGATTAATATTAATTTTTTATTGTGTGTGGCCCTCGGCCTATGTGTGAACATTTATTGAGCATCTATAAAATATTGTTTTTGGTATGTGTGACATTGGAACATGCCCCATTCTAGTGGCCCTTGGCCTTATGTATGAAATTTTTTCTTGTGAAACATTTTAACATGCCCCTTGTGTGCAGCCCTTGGCCTTATTGTATGAAATTATGTGAAATTATTATATGTTTTTTTGTGTGTTTTTTTTATCTTGATAAGAAATTACATGATATATATCATGCACTTTTAACATGGTTCCTCACAATGTTCTTAAATGTTATATCTATTTAGACATGACACTTTAGTGGCTCAAATTTAATATTTTACATGCATGCTTCTATGATAATTGAAATTATATGATGACATACTCACCATTATGTTGACATAATACTATATGATCATATCTTTATCACATGATATAGTTAACTCTTATTTTGAGATTAGTGATGTGCAGGGTATTATAGTCACATAAATTAACATTTAATGTAAAATTGTGCACATGTGATCATATTTTTGACACACTTAGTTCATGACCTATCCTCGGTCCTTTTGACCACTTTTATTAATTTATAACATGGTGACCCACCCTTTTGAACACTAAAATTGCCTTAGGGCACATTTATCTAGCTTGCTCAGTAGCTTAGGTCAACACTCATATTTATATGCCTTTGGCTTCACTCTTTCCATTTTTTGAAAAACTGCACCCCATTATTGTCTGCATCCCTAGAAGTACTCCCACCAACTAACATCTACTTTCAGAAATTCAAAGTCATTTAAAGGTTGGCCAATGATTTTTAATAAGCCCCACCTAAAGGAATTATTAAAATACCACTATATAAACACATTTCAAATCATTTTTCACATAAGAAGCTTCCACAGAGAAAATCACAAAATGTCTAATTACACATTGAGATCACATTCCCTATTTTTCCTAATTATGATTAATTATAGTCTTACTAACCTTGAGCTAAAGTCTAAATTTATTTTCAAGGTCACAAGTCATAGTTAAACCATTGACTCACACTATAATTACTCTAGCATGTAACATATTGCACTAGTTTCACACACACCATAATAGCATGGGAGAACTACATGAAGTTTGATCTCTCTTACAACTATTAGTTTTTAGGTAGCACTAAACACAAGGGGTGTTTAGGTCACACCCAAATTAAACTATTGACCCCCTTTTAACCCATGATTTGAATTGGTCTTCTTGCTTATTGAACTAGGGATTTGAGTGAAAAAATAGTTATGCAATGACAACCAAAATAAATTAGAAGCTCTTGAATAGTCTACAAAATAATTAGGTGAAGGTGCAAAAAACCCAAAAATGTTATCAATGTTGGATAAAAATTCCCTATAAGGAATACAATGCATCCTTAATCTATCTAATCATACCTCTCATATCCAAAAACTCTACCAACTAATGTTTTCAATTCATAGACACTCAACATCATTAGTCTCTTAGTGTCAAATCCCAAAACATTCTACATCTCATTTTTCCAAGTTTTGTATTTATCTCTTGCACCTTTCCATATTTATTAAGTTTCTAACTTTAGAATATTTCTAAATTAGGTGTGTCATTTATTGCATATTTATAATAGACTAGTTTTACATAGTAGTTTGTCAAGTCAGGGTAATATATTTCATAGTTTTCAACAATTTCATAAAAAATATTGGTGAACCCATATTATTTATTAAATATTATTAACCCTATCTAGTCATTAATTTTTCCTTACATTTTCCCTTTTAGGTTTCAAATATCATATTTTTCCTTTTCAGATTAATCATGATCATAATGGATGAATTTGTTTAATATTCCTTTGTTAAAACCTTCTTGCTCATTTTTACATGTTTATTGCCCATGGAATCTCATATATTATACATATATGAATTCTTGTAAATATGTAATAATGAGAAATTTTATGGTGACTATTTTTGCATGACTCATTTTGAATTACCATCTATTACCAATAGAAAAAATTAGGTTCAAATGAATCATTTTACTCATCCTACCCATATAAATCACAACTATATTAGCTCACCTTCCACCTTTACTATTCACCTTAAGCTTATAAAAGACCTTGTGGTTCATGTTCTTGTTACTAGACAAGGTTGGGAACCTCTTCAGTTGAGATAACATGAGTGAATTCTTTCTCATCCCAAACCAAATCTCATTGTGACACTAAAAACATTATTTATGACATGAAATAATTGATTAATTAAGAAATACACCTCCAAATATCTCTATGATAGAATTATTAAAAAATATATATTTTCAAGGACATATTATACCACACATTAAATTAGACATCTTTCCCTCATGACACTGAGCGTTCATAATTTGCATCAATTATGAACACTATGAAATATATTGAATATATTATCACTTTTAAAAATTATAATTTTTCCTTGCAATCCACTATGGATCAAAATTTTCCTTTATTCATTCAAGTTCAAATAAAAATAAAAATAAGAAAGGGGTTTTAATTGACAATTAGCCCACACTAAACATATGCAGTCTTGCATTCTTGTAAATAATGGGAATCAATATGTCCACTCATAAAAATTAATACAATAACGTAGATGCATTTAATGATGTACCCCATCAAGTAGTGGTTCTATCATGTTGGATAATGAAATAGGACCCAAAACTCTATCTACATAATTTTAACTCATGCATAACCATTTTAATTATAATTTTTTATTAGGTATGCCATAAATACATGTTATGGAATTTTTACCCTCTATATTGTAAGATGTGTCATATTTGTACATGATAAATATCTATATACATTTCTAGTGGACAATCATCCCTTTTGATATTGGAAAATCAAAAAATATAATATAGATAACCCATCAAATTTGGATATAAATTCATCCATTATAATTCAACCAAAAAATATCATTCAGATATAAAAATTCATACATATGAGATTAGATAATCTAGTACAAATGAGAAAATTTTTCATTCTATAGATATCCCAACACTAGAAATATCACCTAAAAAGGTAAACCACAAAGAAAATATATAGGATTGTATTTATTATTAAATTTTGAAGATCTAAATTTTATATTTATAAATGATGCCAATGAAAATTTTGAGTCTAATTTTAATGATGATGCAAATAAAACACCAATAAATATTGATGACTATTTATGTGGTTTGAAATTTACACTAGTTGACTCAAGGGAATATAGAGATGATTCAAAATCTATCATTCCTATACACACAAACAAAGGGAAGCCAAATATATCAGATAATGATTAGGGAAATAAATTTTATTTTGATGTGAACACTAAATAGTATACTATTCAAGGTAATATATTGAGGACTAATTTTTTTGTCTAATCTACTATCACCAGAAAATAGGAGACACAATACACCACCCAATGCATTAGAGATATTCAATATTTTCCATATATGGACTCATATAATAATGTAAATCTCATAGATGTAGAATTAGTCATTAGAATGCATTCAAACATTATAGATGATATGCACAATATACTATTACAAATGTTACTTGATAGATAATTAATTACTTTGCCAACAATACAACACAGAGCTATTGGCAGATTGAAAAATCAAGAGGAAAAGCCTTTTTTCCATTTTCATAGAATCACAAGACATGCTATAGATAATTTTCTATCCTTATAAAAGTAAATTTAGAAATATAAGGCTAAGTTTATTATTTATATTGTGCAACTATAGACACTATTTTATGGATTATATAGTACATCAGTCTTATACACTTGGCAAACTCAGACCTTGGTTATTCCTTGTAGTTATGTGACTTTACCACTTTTATAAGTCATGCATCTTCTCTATCATGTGCCCTTTGGCCTATATATTTGTCTGACCAATATTATGTTGATGACCTAGACCTTCTATCTTGCCTAGAATGCTTAAAACTTACTTATCTTCTACCTCTACAAGTCTTGAATAGGTAACTACTTTTTTACTCCTGGACACTTGCATCCAAGATAGACACCCATGTTGACATAACTTTTGTACTCTAACACAAGTGACTTTTTCCTTAATGTAATTTAATTTTCAAATGAAACATATCCTAATGGTTAGCCTATGTTATCTAATGTGAGTTACTTATGCAAAGGGATTGATATAAATATAAGATCATCCCTCACTCATTTCTCACCTAGAAAATACCAAAAGAAACCAAGGCAGCTTATAAAAAAATTAATCAAACATTAAATTGAGTAAAGCTTCCCTATTTTCTCTAATTTCCATTTTAGGATCATAGGGACAACACATCTATAGGTCTGAAGTATTGAAGGAGTAATCCAAGAGCTATATTTTATAAGTTATAAGGTAGGTCACTATAGTACTTATTTATCACATGATGCATGATTCACTTACCATCCAACATGTAGGGGATAAATACATCATTCTGATTTCTTATTTAAATTATTGGATATGTAGGTAGTGTTTATTGATATATGGTATTTCAAGGCCATCTCAACACCCTGTGCCCACTAACCCATTTTTCCCCAAGGCCACTATGAAGATGAAAAACTAGGGTTTCATAGTTTCATGAGGAACAATAGTCTATGACCTATATTTGAATGCACTAGAGAAAAGGTAATGTAAAATGCAAAAACATCTAGGTGGTTACATGTTATTTTAGTAGGTTTTTTATACAATACACCTGTATCTAACCCAAACACTAGAATTAATGCAACCATCTCAGGTTGATGTAGGTGTCCATGGCTACAGAGGCACCCATTCTAGAATTTGAAAACTATTCCAAAACCCTCTTCTAGTCTACTTCATATTTATTATATATCTAGAATTATGTCATAATTATAAATAAGTACATTACTTCTTTGTCATTTCCATATTTATCATAGTTATACTTACTTTTTTTAGTCTATCTTAGTTTAATGAATTTATAATATGTTATATCTAAGTTTAACATCTAATTGTCTTGATATAGAGATAATTTATAACCATTATACCTTAATTTATATATCCCCTTTAACCCTAGATAACCCCAATCTAAAAATTTTATAGGGTTAAACATTCGGTGAACCCGATCTTTGAATATCAAACCCTAGGTCAATTAGGGTTTTCTAATTTTTTATTGTTGATCCATGATTGGTATAAAATATGTGTAACATGGATGCATCTATAACCCATTTTGGGTTGCAATATGTAATATTTGATATGGTTTTCAACTTTAATTACCTTGTTAAATCTATTAAGCAAAATTGTGCCAATAATGAGAGGGTTTAAAGAAAAAATAATACTTGATGTCTCTTTAAAATTCATTTTGTAATGTTATAGAGATAATATATAGACATCAACATGGTTTTTATAAATAATTTTCTCTACCTAAGTCTTATTTTAATGACAATTACCATCCAGCACCCATTATTCGCCTATGGCTTATATTGGATTCCATGGTCCTTATTATTACTACTCAAGGAGGTAAGGTTTCTTAACCCATTATTCCACATGTTAATATACAATAAGTTCCTCTTAAAAATAAACTTGTAATAAAATATAAAATATATGACATTATTTACTAATTGATCAATAAACATGATAAAATCCCAATGTGTGTGCTCTTAAAGTAATCTAATGTTGATAAGGATATCATATGAGAAATTGTGTGAGACACAAGTTCCAAGTGACATTGAGCCTACTTATTTTGTAGATACAATGAAATATTTAAATAATAATTCCAATGTCATTACCTTTGATCTAACACATTTACCATTCAAAGATATTATTAACTTAAATTTGCCTTTGTTCATACAAGTGACCATGAAAAATAAAGGCATCAAAAGGGTGCTCATTGATAATGGATCATGGTGAAACATTTGTAGCATAAAATAATAACCAAAATGGGTATTAAAACTAATATTTTTAAAAAAATGGTTATGCACATAAAATGATTTGACAATTCACATATCCCTCTAGTTGGTCAAACTACATTGAATGTGACATTGGGACAAAAAATAGTTTTAACTACTTTTTAGGTGTCTCAATCATTACATTATAATTTATTTTTGGGTATAACTTAGATACATTCAATGCAATTTGTCCCATCTACACTTAATCGATGTGTAAAATTCATATATTATGGGACTTTATTATTCATGCCTAATAATAATTAACCTTTCAATTTTTTCAAAATGATACATTCTAAAATTGAAGACATTCCTACAGTGATACCACCTAAATAATACATTCCTCTTGAGCACATATACACATATTAAATATATTATTCAAGTATAATGGCTCTTTTTTATCTAGATGTAAATAAGGAACTAAATATTGAGGTACATAGATGCACATCAAGAGCAAGAACCATCACTAAAGGAGCCAGTATAAACATAAAAGACCCTAGCATTTGAGATTCCATTTATTGGTCAATACTAAGTAAAAACATGGCCATGTTTTAGATGACTATTATATTTATGATGATATAGATTATGAGATGATAGATGATAAAATGTAGAAATTAAAATTTTATCCACTTGATCACCTATCACATAAGCTATTTTAACTTATGGATCCTAACACATATAAGCTAAATCCACTTGTAGAAAATACAAAACTAAATACAGATAAGGGAAAAACAAAAATAATAGACAAACATGTAGATTCTTGTTATTGCATATATACCTCTTAGCTAAAAACATTGAGTCAAATTTACAAGGGTCAAATGTAAATTCATCATGTGAATAGTGTGGATTCTTTTCAAAATGATTCACAACAAATTTTACATATGATAATATAGCAAGATATTCCACATACCATATTATCTATGGAGGAAGGGCCTATCTAAACATGGGACACCCTTGGTCTATCCTCCTAGGGAATATAGATATAAATATAGATATATGATTTCATTTATAAGTCCACATCCATAAATAAGGGTCGAGGTAGCTACTTACATCTCTAAGTAAGCACCCTCTATATATGGTCCCTACCTACCTATATATATATATATATATATAATTGATATTTCCCCATATAAATCTATATTATCCCATCTTCATCTAGATCCCCAATCTATGCTAATATTATGTAGAATAGGACTAGGATTGATTAGAAGGACCATATATATATATATATATATATATATATATATATATATATATATATATATATATATATATATAATTGATATTGCCCCATATAAATCTATATTATCCCATCTTCATCTAGATCCCCAATCTATGCTAATATTATATAGAATAGGACTAGGATTGATTAGAAGGACCATATATATATGGTCCTTCTAATCAATCATAGTCATATTCTACGTAATATTAGCATAGATTGGGGATCTAGATTAAGATGGGCTAATATAGATTTATATGGGGCATTATATATATATATATATATATATATATATATATATATATATATATATATATATATATATATATATATATATATATATATATATATATATATATATATATATAATGCCCCATATAAATCTATATTAGCCCATCTTAATCTAGATCCCCAATCTATGCTAATATTACGTAGAATATGACTAGGATTGATTAGGACCATATATATATATATATCTTTCCATCTCCATCGTCTAGTTATCATACATGATGGAAGATGGTCATTCTAACATAATTTAATTTATATATTGAGTTTTATTATTAAGAACCATATTTACATGAAGGATTGTGAGTAGAGTGATTAATATTATTGTGATTGATTGAATTGATAGGTTTTGTCATTTCATTATTTGAACATTAAAATTATTTTTGTACCTTTGACCAGACATAGATCACACAGTAGACTTATACACATAAAATACATTCTACCATAATGTAAATATCATCAAATCATTGGCCATAATACCAATCAATTTGAGGCATTGAATAACCTAATTAATAAATATAAGAATGAAGGATGCATAAACATTGTGTCTAATATGAGAAAAAGACAAAATCCTTCATATCTTTAAGAATATAATTATCTCTCAAAATGATCAAAGTGTGAATATTTAACTACTAATGTAAATATTATTAGGGTATATTTCCACCATCTCTATTTTGATAGTAATAAGTGAGATATAACTTGTGGCACCATATTTATCACATAATTGGGATATACTATAGATGAACTAATATACTCTCCATTAATTATAGAATATTGAGGATACATTTAGTAACCTGTAGCCTTTGGCTCACATGTGTAACCTTCCACCATATGGATATTAGACAAAAAAACCACATTTAAAATTAAAGTTTGGATGAAATTGGATAGCTGAGTGGAATATGAAGTTAGATAATAAAAACATGCATGTTAAATTTATTGATATGAGTATAGATATTTTATATAATATGATGGGTATGATTATTTTCCTACACCATTGGCTTCAAGTAAACTATTAAATAGGAACATTGAGGTGGCGGTAGTGCAATGATATAAATAAAGATTGAAATTTTTTCTAAGTGGTCCTACACCTTTTTATGATGAGGAATTCCATTATTATACATCTTCATATATTCCAAAAATATAAAAAACATTCAAAAATCCAAAAAAACATTCAGCACCTACATATTATATTGGCTTCTTGGAATCTATGTGTTAGTTTCATGTTAATGAATAGCATACCAATTAATTCTACATACACGTGTCATGGTTATATTTGAGTGTGATACATGAATACATAGATGCATGATCTTTTATTATTTCAAATGTTGGACCTTCCCTCTACTCAGCTCATATGAACCTTTGAGACATCCACCTCTATGATCACAATACTTCTAGGTTATATCATTCTATGGTCACTCTACATTATCATGTTTTGAGCTCATATATGTACTTACACATGCCTTTATCCACGATTATATATTTCATAGGGTACTTGATATGTTATTCACTTGAATTTTTTTACTAACACATATATCCATGAGCTACTATGATATGTTTATGTTGGTTTATTATGCTTTCTTTTATGCACTTATTTGAGTGCCTTGCCTTGTTGTTTTCTTGCTTGTTCAAGCATTTGAATATGTTACTTTGTTTATAACCCCCATTCCTATGTGTACTTTATTTAACATTTGAATACATTAGTATTTGTTACATGGACATTTGAATGTAATCTTTGATTTTGTGTATATTTGAATAATTCATGTTCATTTGATTGTGTGACATTTGAACATGCCCCTTATTTTCAATCTCCTTGGACCATTGCCTTTTAACTTGATATTAAGTGATCTTGTGTGTGTGATTGATTTCCTTAGTGAGATTGTACTATTACTATCTAGAAATTTTCATTATCCTTTTCATGCATCTTATGCCTTCATGTGATCACATTTTTTGATACACTTCAATGATATATTTATTTAAACATATTCCTTCTATATGCTACATGGTTCCATTCATAAACTATATAGTTGTCTTATCCTTTTTATGTGATGTAACTCCTAGTTTATATTCTTCCCTCACATTAAAGGGGGGAATATTAGTGTGGGAATGTTTTGGAAACATGTTCTCCATACTTGGCATAGTTTTGATTCAGTGGGGGCATGTCATATAGACATGGATTCCACACATTCATGGTTTTTAGATTTAGTGGGGGCATGATTTGGAAGTATGTTCTCACACTCATTCAATATTTGGTACTTATATCAATTTTATAGATTCAATAGAGGTATGTCATATAGGCATGGATTCCACACATTCAAAGTTTTAGATTTAGTGGGGGCATTCTTTAGAATCATGTTCTCCACAATTATTCAGTATTCAACATCTCTATATTAGAGTGGGAGAATCTTTTGGAACATATTCTCCACATTTAAACTTATATTAGGTTTTATATATTTCCATATATAGTGGTGGCATGGTTTGGAAGCATTTTATCCACACTTATATGGTTTTATAATTGGCCAAAGTACACTATTATTTAGATTCATAATTATGGTAGAATTCTATATATTAGTACCATTATTATACATAGTTTCAACATGAGACACATCTAAGGTCCATATACTATGCAATGTGAACCTAATATTGAAAAATTCAAATTAGTTTCATATTTCAAAACTCTTATAATGATTGTTATCATAACATGGACTTTATGCACTGATACCTAGGGAAGATTATTACAAATTATATTGAGACAATCTACTATAGAAGCTGGTTCACTTTGGGTATGGTTCAAATTATTAAATCACTCAATATTTCCAAGTTTTTAAGTTAGAATTGATTATATCATACAACCTCACTAGGTTATAAATATCATTGGATTATACAATTGAGCTAATCTCAATTTTCAAGTGATAACTAACCTTTTCTCCATGGTTGGGGGCATGTGCCTTCCAATCTCTCTATATGTCTCCTTAGATATATTCCATTTATATATTTATATATATTTTTCATAATCTTAGTTTCATAGCCTTAAAATTATATGTCTTTCCAAATCAACTTACAAATAGGTAAGGTGATTACATTAATACACAAGTATACTCCTAAACTTTTATGTTTTAATTTAAATATTTTTAGTACTTTCAATTTTAGATTATATTCACTAGTTATATATTGTAACACATTCTTAGTTACAGGTCAATCACCAAAAAATCACTCAATCTACACTCATGTAAAGACAAGGTATGCTATACATACCTAGGTACACATTCCTTTCCTTTACACTAATAATTTTATTACAAGAATAAAGGGGGGAAATGTAGACAATATTTTATGGATTATATATCACCTCAGTCTTGTACATTTGGAAAAATCATATCTTGGCTATTCCTCTCAATATTGGATCTTTCTCACTTTCAGAAGTCTTACATCTACTCTATCTTATGCCCCTTATCCTATCTCTTGGTTTGACGAGTCTTATGTTGATGACCTAGACCTTTTATCTTACATAGAATTATTAAAACCTACTTATATTCCACCTCTATAAGTTATGAGTCTATAATTACTTTCATTCTTTGTAGACACTAACATCCAAGATAGGCACCTATGTCAACGTAGGAGTCTTACTCTGACACAAGTGTCTAGTGTCCTACAGTCATACAATTTACAAATGAAAAATATCCTAAAGGTTGTCTTAAGTGATTTAATGTGAGTTAATATCCAAAGGGATTTTATATAAATATAATATCAACGCTCATTCATTTCTCACATAGAAAAGACCAAAAGAGACCAAGGTAGCTTATCAAAAGTATTAAATCAATCATTAAATTGAGAAAATATTCCCTATTTTATTCTATTTCCATATAATTCATAGGGAAAACACATATATAGGTCTGAAGTATTGAAGTAGTAACCCAGGATCTATATTTTCCAAGTTACTAGCTAAGTCATTGTTATACTTGCTTAGATCACATATCGCATGATTTACACACAATCCAACATGTAGGGGAGAACTACATTAGTTTAAATACCTCTTAGGAGTATTATCTTTGTAGGTATCACTCATTCATAGAGGGGTATTTAGGGACAACTTGACACCATGTTATCGCTAAACTATTTTTTCCCAAGGTCATGATGAATATGAAGAACTAAAGGTAATGAAAACCCCAGAGGCATCCATGTGTTTACATCTTATTTCATTAGGTATTTCATGTATTACACCTTTATCTAGCTTAGACACTAGCACTGACACAACCATCCAAGGATGAGTCAAGTGTTCATAGCTACAGAGGCACCCAATCTATAATCTTATGACTATTCCAAAACCCTCTTTTAGTCTACTTCCTACCTATTCTATATCTAGAACTGCATTAGCATTAAAACCAACTAAGTACATTACTTATTTGTCATTTCCATATTTAGCACAATTGTACTTACTATTTCTATCTTGTCTCAGTTTAATGAACTCAACATATGTCATATCTAAGTTTAGCGTTTAATTGGCCTACTATAGAGATAATTTATCACCCTAGTACCTTAAGTTATCTCTATCCCCTTTAACACTGGATAACCCCAATATAAATACCTTTTAGGGTTAAACAACAACCTATTAAAAATCTAACTATAGATTTATGGTAGGGTCACCACACATGAATCACAACATTATTGACAAAGCTTACTAACCATTCAAGTTTTTATTTAGAATAAATATACACAACATGTGGACATAGAACTACACATATTCAAAATTTTATTTCTTAATTACATAGGACACAATTAGATGGAATTAGAAAAGCTTATTTATTTATAAGATTCAATAGGTCACATCACACTTCTAGTAGTATGTGATCCCAAAGTTTTAGAAAAATTACTTTTCATTATGCCTATAGGAACTCAAATAACTAATACATTATGTCAAATATGGTTACAAGATATGTGATCTACTATTTAAAAAATAAATTTATGCACCACATTAAATTTTAAGGATAGAATAATAAACGTTCTTCATGATGTTATATATGATAATCTCATATTCATAAATGAGATAAGTAGCCAATGTTGGTTTATCCATAAACCTCATATGAAATCTATTACACACTATATAAACATGTTATGCACTTGCAAAAAATTCATCACAATGCTAAAGGTAAAACCAAAATTAAAGATCATGAATGGTATGATGACCACAATGGTGATTATTTAGAGGAACTCAACATAATACAATATCCAACCCTTAGTGACCTTCCAACACATCCACATTTCACCACATATATTAGATGTGATTACTTGATTTTTGGATAGTCATATTATTTTAATTTATATTTTAAAAATATGAAAAAAAATAAAAATAAAAAACTCTAGAAAAATACAAAATTAAGACCTATACATGCTTATATTTATTTTCATTCTACATGAGTTAAGTTGTGCATAGTTACTCTATACTTGTTTTAACTAGTTTATATCATATATGATTCATAAGTTTACATGAGTGATTGTAGACCATGCAGGATACCATTTCTATACCTAGTTATAGGTGACTCACTATCACACACTCAAAAACCACATTCATACAACATCCCTATTAGATAAAATCACCCTGCTCTATTATCCAATTCTCTTGATGTTGTCTCAGTGAGATAAAATTATCATTATTCAATTTAATACCACAAATAGGCCTTCTATATCTTTTATACACATTGCCAAGTTCATTGGGGGTATCTCATACTCAGGTTTTATCTTTCTATGGCTTTCCCTTATTTATAATAGCTTAGTTTTTTTATTTCACCACATTTATCGATATTTCTCATATATTAACACATTGATATACTATTTTTTATCTAAATTATTGAACCTACTTGTGTTTCAAATTAATTGTGTTGACCAACCACATATTCATGCATGCTTTCATGTTTGTTTTCCTTATTCATGTATTGTGTGTATTTTCTTCAATTTAGAACATTTGAATATGTAATTGTGTGTGCTCATATAAGATTTCATTTCTTGATTATATGTATGTGAGGGAATTTTAACATGCCATTTTGTGTGTTTCATTCGATTGAGTAAATTTGAATATGTCATTGTGTGTGGCTCTAGGCTTTTATTCTTTGATTCTATGTATATGAGGACATTTAACATGTCCTTGTGTGTGATTCTACATGTGTGAAATTTGAAAATTTCCATTGTATATATCCCTTTATACTTCCATTTTTCATGCCTTATATGATTTTTGTGTACTCTATGTTTGTGTGTGACATGGCCATGACACATTCTTGATTGCTCACCCAATTTACTCAGATTTAGATGTCATGATGGATATCATGCATACTTATATTTTTTATGTCATGATGGATATCATGATTCCTCTTAAGTTTTGATGACATCATTGATATCATTCACCCCTCCCTAGGTAGATATCTTTAAATTTAGATACTCAATTTTGACCATTTATATGAATGCCTAATTGTTAACATTTATCTTGGCATTCACACTATGTTTGTTCTAACATGAATCTCACATTGTTATTATATTTTTATATATATTATGATTTCATACTCTTCCATGTTATCTCTACTACTTAGTTTTACTAGTTTGTCATAAATTTTTTTACACAACTTTTTCTTTTGAGTTCAATTATCGTGTAAGCTCAACAAATCACTTCAAAATAGGGGTCATACATAATGGGTTGTTTTATAGACTAAACCCACTTAATACATTACACACATAAACACAAACAATAAACAAGTATAATTTGACATTCCTTAGACAATGGATCATAGTCCACACTCATAAATCACTCAAAGAATCAATTTAGACAAGAGTGATCCAAATGGACGGAAGTGCACCCATTTTTGTCCAAATAGGAAACTATTGTTGTAGAGCTCAAAAAATAATAATTTCAAGAATATATCATAAGTTCAAATAGTTGAGATCAATTTACAATAGTTTTACAATTTTAGATCTCATAATTTACTTAGATTTTGTCTTAGGCTTGGTCATATTGGGGGAATTATGCACACCATGTGTTCTAGTTTAATACATAGGTTTTTCTTAATATTTAAGTTGTTATTACTTAGTCTTAGAATACACACACACACACACACACCAGATATCAGATTAGGGGAATGTGTGTGGCACATGGCTTCCTCCTTACTCAATTTTGTACCAATTCCATAAATAGAATGAAAACACTTCATTCTCTAGTTTTATACACCAAAATCATATTATATAGACTACTTACACCAAATTTTCACCAAAAATTATCTTATTGTGTACATTATAGTTGACTCACCCTTTTTCACTAAAACACTATTTTTGGATTCATATATGGATTATAATCTACTTAACTACCATGGGTATGCAATTATGGAGTCAAACATACCTTGATTACTTAAGCACAATCTCCTAAATAATGAGGATTAGGGCATACACAATATAATTGAAGCTTTTAAATGTAAATGAAAGATCTCAGGGACCTACACTCTAAAGTCACTAGTATTACACTAAAAAAACCAATGGTTCACATACCTAATTAGGTGTATTCATTATTTTTATTAGATCTTGAATTTCTTGTCTTTACTTATTTATTTAATCTTAATTAAGTACTAATTTATACATGTTTCATTATAGTTCTTTTCATGAATCATAGTTCAACATTATGGCCTACATCCAATACTACACTTCTTAAGTAATTTTAGGTACATGCTTTTTCCTTTTAATCTAGTACTTTCACATGAATACATTACTAGATGAAAAGCAGGGAAATGTAGTCACATAAATTAACATTTAAATTGAAATGAAGCACTTGTGATCATCCCTTTGACACATTAAACTCATGACCAATCCTAGGGCCTTTTGAACACTTTTCTTCACTTTTTACATGGTGAATCCCCCTTTTAAACACTTAAAATCACCTTAGGTAACATCTATTTAGATTCCTCAGCTTAAGCCCATACTTAAACTATTTCATTCCCTTAGCTTAGAATTTTCCATCTTTTAGATAGGAGCACCCCATTTGGACTACAATGAACCTCAATGTTGTTTACATCCTAATAAATTTTCCTCTTGCTAACTAACAATTAATTTATGAAATTAAAATTCATGTAAAGGTTGGATAATGAGCTTTAATAAGCTCCACCTAAATTAATTCCTAAAATATCACTATATAAAACAATTTCAAATCATTTTTTACAAAAAAGGTTTCCACATTAAAAAACACCAAAATTATAATTGCACATTGGTGTCATATTCCCTATTACTCCTAATTTCTCCTAACCCTAAGATAAAGTATGGATACATTTCCAAGGTCATAAGTCAATTGAATCATTAAATCACACTATAATTTCACCAACATCTAGCATATTTCACTAGTTTCACACATACCACTATAGCATGGGATAATTACATGAATTTTGATCCCTCTTTAGATTATTGGTATGTATTCAACACTTAACATAGGGGGTGTTGAGGTCACACCCAAATTAAACCTCTAACCCCTTTTTACTCCATGAGTTGCAATGATCTTCTTGCCTATTTAGCTAGGGATTTGAGTGAAAAATTAGTCATGCAGTGATCACCAATGTAGATCACAAGCTCTCATATAATCCACATGATAAATAGGTAAAGGTATGCAGAACCCAAGATATTATCACTATCAGATAACAGTGTTCCCTAAGGACTACATCACACCCCCATCTTATCTAATCATAACTCTTCTATCCAAGAACTTTGCTAGATCATGTTTATAATTCACACAAATTTAACACCATCAGTATCTCAATATTAGATCCCAAAACATTTCACCTCTTAGTTTTCTAGCTAATTTTTACATTCCTCTCTTGCACTTTTCCATATTTAATAAGTTTCTAATTTTATAAAATTTACAAATTAGGTGTGTGTTTTGTTACATATTTGTAACATATTTATTTTTCATAGTAATTTATCTAATTAGAGTAATATATTTCTTAGTTACCAAAATTTTGATAAAATGGTTGTCCCTAATCTCAAAATGGTGTCAGCATAATGGGATTGTCTTAAAGATACACATGCCTATGAACATATTTGGGAAAGAATAAAGGTTCAAATATATAGAATACATGTTTCATAAATATAGAGTACAGGTTTTCAAATATTCAAACTAATATAAAATTAGGTTTCATAAGTAGAATACTATAGATAATAAATCCTAAATTATATAACGCATTAGTATATTACACTTGGTAAGTACTTCTCATGGTTATACCCTTCAATTCTTAAATATTTGCATTATCAAAAGGCTTGCATCCACTGTCTCTTATGTCTATTGCTTATCTATTAATCTAACCATATGTTATTTTGATGATCAACATTTCTATGCTAATTGAAATTCTATAAACATACTTATTATCATCCTTTAGAAGTTTTAGACCTCTACCTATTTTTTTATCTTCTTGAACAATTATGCCCTAGCTAGATGCATATGTCGATGTAAGTGTCATGTGCTAAAATAAGTGTTTAGATCCCTAAAGACATCAAATTTAAAATGAAACATATCATTATGGTTGGCCTTATTTATTTAGTGTGATATATTTTCAAAAATAATTGGTATATATACAAGATAAACTCTCATTCATACCTTATATATAAAAATTCGCACCTCTCACAAGGCAACTTACTGAAAACATTCAATCAATCACTAAAGTGAGAAAATATTCCTTATTATTTCATTTTTAAATATAAGTCATAGGGGCAAACCATCTATAGGTGTGATTTACTAAAGGTGAATCCCATGAGTTTTATTTTCCAAGTTATAATCTAGGCCAGTATATGTCCTTACTTTCCACATATTACACCCTTCTGTGCAAATAAGCCAACACATTTATAGGATAAATACATCATTATAAGTCCCTATTTAGAGTAGTAGATATGTAGGTATCACCAATTGACATAGGGTAATTTAGAGTTATCTCAACATTGTGATCCCACTTACCCATTTTCCCATAGTCACTATGAAGATAAAGAACTAGGGTTTGATCATTTGAAAAGGAGTGATAACCAATGCAAGAGATCTAAAATCACCAAAACAAAGGTGATAGAAAAACCAAAATGTTTTAGGTGGTGATATATAGAAACAATAAATATTTCATAATAGACACTTGCATCTAGGTTAGACAGGTATGTCAACATAACCATTTAGATCCAATGCAAGCATTTGAGTCCATATAATGAAAAATTATAGAATCTAAAGACAATTCCATAATCTAGATCCAATATACTTCTATCATATTCCATATGTGATCTTCAAGTGTATAATAAACTATATAACTACTCTTATTTTCCATATATTATAATATTAATCAATAGTTTTACTTTCCATTTTTAGCATATATTAGCAATTAAATTTAGAATATTATTTATTTGAGTTTACAAATTAATTGGACTACTATAGATCTATTTATCACCCTTGTGATTATTCATTTCAATATTATTAACCCTATTGTACCCTTGTACATCCCAAAACCTCAATTTAGGGTTCAACATTTTGGTCAACTCAACTTTTATGTCTTTTCATGAAACTCATAGTATGCTATAGGTTTTTTATAATTTTTTTGACTTTCAAATTGTTATTATTTCAAAAATCAAAATTTATTTTTATAAAATCATGTTCAATATGGATAAAAAATAACTCCTTCCTCATTATAAACTTAAGGAGTGTAATAAATACCATCCACCTAACTAGGTCCATGATATCACTTCTTTAAGGTGTAAGGTGGCCCATATTATAATTCCAAAAGAAGGTAATCAACAAACCCTTCATCAAACCCTAAATGTTACATGTATGCATATTCAAGCCAAAACATCTAGGTTTTGTGCTTGTGAAACCATAAAATATAAAAACGTAAATATGAAAAAGTTAATAGAATTGATATAAAATATAAATTACTATTTTAAATCAAAGCTCACATCATTTCAACATTAGATTACACACTTGAAAAATCCAAAATATGCTAGTGTTAATCTTGTGTTTGCATCTTCATCTAGCAATGTTTCATATCCAAATAAAAAGATACAAAAGAATACATCTATAAAAATTTATTCAAATACTATACCAAGGGATAATAATATTCCAAGTAAAATCTTAATATAAATGCTTCGAAACAAAGTGATTCATCTACCACATCCTCATTATATAAGGAGGTCCAACTATTATTGTGTATATCATAGAATGCATGGGCATAATAAATTGTTTATTTATATTTGAATAAAAAAATATAAATGATAGTGGTGATCATATCTGATGTAACTAGACACTTTCACTTTCAACATCTATTACAAAATTTGTAAACATCTCCAAACAAGACTTCTTAATCAGGTATTCAAATGCTCTTATATATCTATTTACCTGTTACACCTTATTATAAAAATGGTTATTACACATCTCTAGAATCTTATGGAATTATTAAAATACTCTCAAAGACTTGTAACACACTTTTCTTATATTTATACTTTCAACAACCACACAAAAATAGTCTTTAAGCCTTCTTGTAAGTTGATTTTATTATCAGGAAGTTATAAATCAAAATCAAATTCAAATAACCCTTTAAAATGATTTCAAACAATCATTAATAGGTTACATATAACAATCATTAATAGGTTACATATAATAATCAACCCATTTTACACTCTCTGCAACTTGTATTCTCACACAAATTTTTAAAAACATCACTCTTTAACCATGTTTTAGGCTTATTTCCTCTTTGCACACAAACTCGGTTTTGATCATAACTTTTGATGAACTTAAAAATAATTAATTAAAAAAAATTATAACATTTTATAAACATATTCAGGAACATACTCACCAATTTTATAAAATTTCCATTATTTATTTTTTATTTAGGAAGGTTTTAGGGCAAAATAGTGTTTCCAGGCTTAGTTCCTCCTTTGATATAAACTATATTTTGACATTAAATTTATTTATATTTACCAAAATGATATAATAATAATTAATACATGTTATAAATCAAAATATATCTACCCACCAATTTTTATAATTTTCCCATTTTAAGTTTTAGAGATACAAGGGTTTTTATATCCTAAACCTTAGTCTCCAAAACACGTACTGAGAGCTATACAATTCAATTTATTGAGATCTACTCACTTTAAAATGATAATTAAAATTATATTAGGTACTTTAAATGTTAATATTGGAATATTTAGTGGTTTACAAGTATATAATTCACAAAATTGTCTACAAATATGCCTTTTTATGACTTTAATTACACAAAAAAATTATATTTTCAAACTTTGTAAAACATTATCAACTTAAAAATATGATATTGAATCAAAGAATAATTTAAACATAAAAATCAAATTCATATCATATAATAAATATCCTTAAATTATAAATACATTAAAATTTATTAAAATATGCTTTTTGCCCACTACATAGGCCTACAAACTCAACAACCTCCAAAAGCTTGAAAACTCATCCTTTTAACCATGTTCTCAAAACTTTATTAACCAAAAACCATTAAAAATTAAAAATTAATATAAATAATAATACATACACTTAAATATTCATGGATGTCTAAAATGATTTTATATCATCACAAAATTCTTTTCATATTCGTATATTTTCAATTAATATACAAGAATTCCTACAAACTATTACAAGCCTTCATATTTCATCTAAAGACATTTGACCCACCTTATTTATAACCTAATATATAATTCCTCTACTCATTTTCTCTCCTTTATTACATCCTTGGATCCTCCTATATTGGTTTGAGTCCTTATATTTTAACCAAACTAAGCATAGTCTTCCACATATCTCTCCAACATACCTTATTTGGTATTATCTTTCCTTCCAATGTACAACTATGTATATTTATAGAACTTGAATTTGTTTAACCTTGAATTATGATTAAATAATATGGATAATACCTTAAAAAATTTAGGAGACTTTAATATACCCCATACAAGTAATAATATTGCTTTACAATGCTCCCAAATATGGGAAAAGTGTCAAAAGCCTTTAAAAAATTTTGAATTTTCAAACATAGACTTTTGGTGGGAAAACTCATATGATTTTTTTTAAAAATAATACTAACTTTAATTACACCCCAAGGACCTAAACAAAATTCCACACTTAAAAATATCCATTAAAATATACAATTAAGCATAATTAATCTTTTTATTGACTAGCTTATGACCTATCAACCTAAATAAAATAAAATGTACATGGTTCTTGATGATGCTTCGGCATCATACTTCCTAAGTGGGAAAATATGAGATCCAAAACAAATGGAGATTATTTATTGTCTTCCAATTATTATTGTATCCTCTTCTACTTATTTTTTTTCTTTATTGCTTTCTAATCCTTTTCAATTAGTTCTTCTCTATCACTCACCTATTTGTGCATTCTTTTGGGTGCTTTTATTGTCATGTATTCTTGTTGTTCAATCAAATTCTCATATATATATATATATATATATACACAAACACACACACACACACACACACACACACACACACACACACACACACACACACACACACACACACACACACACACACACACACACACACACACACACACACACACACACACACACACACACACACACACACACACACACACAATCACCTTTTATCCACACTTGGTCCTTGCAAAACATTAAAAATCTTTGTTTATTCATAGTAGCATACCTTTGAGGTATGTTATTCAACATGCTTATATTTCTAGTTATGACTATATGGCTTCCATTTGTATGATGGACTCAAAAAGGAACATTATCCATATTGATCCACTCCCCTCTTGTCTTGATTTATTTTCTTTTCATCTCACCAATATAATAATGAGGTTCATTATTATTAGTGGATTTTTTATTTCTCCATCATTTACTATTGATGTCTTAACTTCCTCTTTATCAAAATCTACCCCTATAGTTTTATTTTCAAGCATTATCCCTATATAATCTCTCTCTTAACTTTCTTGAGGCATGTTCATATATTTCATATTGAAATTTTTTTATCATATAGTCTTATTATATAAATTAATAACACCATGATATAATATAAAAGATGAATACCAGATATCAAACATATTCACCTTGCCTTTTTCTTACTGATTTACCTCCTTGTCACTTTTTGGTTTGTAATATTTCTTTGATGTAACTTGGCTTTCCTTGTTCATCCATTATTATTATAGACCTAATTGTTTCTCTAAATGGTATTCTTCATGATGAGTTTGAATTTTATCCTCTTCTTATTCTTTTATGTGCAACTTTTATGCCTCATCTTTCTTGATCCTCTATATGTAAATGGAGAGTTTCTTGCCTTTGCATCTACATAGCTGCACAAATGATATCTTTAGTACAAATCAAATCATATTTTGGAGACTCTATGATTTTGTCAAGGATATTTTAGTCCACATTTTTATTATTTGTCATAATCTTCTCAAGTTATTCCCAAAGCTATCTTTCCAACTCTTCCATATTTATATTTTCTTCATCATTGGTTGACTCTTTCTTGGATTTATTCTCATCCTCTTGGTTGAGGATCATTATTTTATCTTATTCTTCATGATACACCTCTACACCCAGTTACTCAAGATTATTTAGCACCTTTTATTCTTCATCTTTTTAAATATTTAGTGCCTCAAATTGGGTACTATATTTATCTACCTATGTACATGTAAACACATACACACATATTGTTAAAATAAAAAAATTTAGGCTTGATTACCTCTCCAACTTCTTTCTTTTTGGATTGAGCTTCTAACATCTTTATCCACCTCTACAAAGTTCTTATCACCTGATGCCTTTTTATTATATCAACAATATTATTAATTGACCATGTGAACACCTTTTTAATTCTTATGAAGAATCCTTGTCTTGATTGGTTCCATTAATCTATATGTTGCATCAAACATGTTGAATCATACTTCAAATTTTCTATTTCTTTCTAAATGTCCTCTTCACTTTTCTTCATTTGGTTCTTCTTCCTTAGTAATCCTTACATCTTTTTTTCTATCATGTCTCACCTAAATCCTATTTTTTATTTTCACACATATTCAATCTTATTTAAGTCTCACCCAAGTAATTTTCACCTTGGTCTATTAACTCTATATACATATATTTTGTACTTGAAACTACCTCTTGAGCCTCAATGTGCTCTTATCTTCCTCTCAAGCCTCAATGGGATTTAGAACTATTGGAACCCTATTATTTTATTTTCACTCTTTTCCTAAGATATTTTGACCTCTTATACAATTCTAGTATAATTATACACTTGCACTTATAATATATATGACCAACTTTGTAAACATTTGCAAACAACACTTCTTAAATGGGTCTTCAAATTCTCTTATACATCCATTTACCTATTACACCTTATTATAAACATGGTTATTACACATATCTATACTCTTATGGACTTATTAAACTCCCATAGGTATTTTACCCTCTCAGTGACTTGTAACACACTCTTATTATATTTATTCTTTCAAGAACCACAGAAAAACATAGACTTTAGGCCTTCTTGTAAATCCATTTTTTTTATCAAGAAGTTATAAATCAAACTTAGATTCAAATAACCATTCAAAATTATTTCACATAGTCATTCATAAGTTAAATATAACAATCAATCCATTATAAACTCTTTGCAACTTGGATTCTCACACAATTTTTTTTTTTAAATTATTCCTTAGCCCTATTACGCTTATTTCCTCTTGCATACAAACTGAGTTTCGATCATAACTTTTTTTGTACATAACCAAATCAATTAAAATATTTTTTTAACACTTTATAAAAATATGTAGGCACATAGTAATCAATTTTTATAATTTTCCCATTATTCTTTTTTAATTTATGAGAATTCAAGGCAAGATAGAGTTTCTAGGCCTAGTTACTCATTTGATATAGACTATATTTTGGCCATAAATTTATTTATATTTACCCAAATAATCTAAAACTATTTTAAACATGTTTTAAAAATAAAAATATATCTACCCATCAATTTTTATAATTTTCCCATTTTTAGTTTTATAGAGCAAGTGTTTTTATATCCTAAACCATAGTCTACCACAACATGTAATCAACTAAAAGTGGTAATTAGATGTTAAGAGTGTCATTTGAGTTAACCTATCCATAGGATAACTATAGACCTATATTATAGAATTAGACCTACATTTCCATTCATTGAGTAGACTAGAGTCACCTATATCTAGTCAAAACACAATCCTAGAATTGTCATCTGATATCCTAGTCCAACTTGATAGATAGTTTACCAAGTGGACATTGTGCCATATTTGGGACACTACAACCACATGACACTAGTTTATCTATTTGGGTGTTACTGTCCTTATCCTTATCTCTTCCCAATAGATACTTATTTAAATGTGTGCCCTTCCTAAGGTTAACTTAACAATATTTTATTATCCACACAAGAAATAAAACCCTATAAATACAAGTCTAATTCACCTCTATTCACTAGATGGAAAATAGATGCAAAAATTATTCAAATGAAAGACAAATTTGATAAAAATCAACGTATTTGATCCCTATTTTACCCTACTTCTACATACTACCATCTACAACATCACTAATCTTAGTTTTAAATAATTTTAAAGCTCAAGTAGATTCAAGGCATCCAAGCCCACTCTCATTCTAGCATTCACTTACACTTGCATAAAACACTAGGTGGGAGAACTACATCAAGATTGATCCCTCATTGAAGTATTGGTATGTAGGTAAATCTCTTCACAATAGGGTGTTGAGGATGTCCATTCCCTCCTACTAATAAACACACAATTATTGTTCATGCCATACTTATAAGGAAGATTATGTTTTGCACATTAAATTATGTTTTCTAGGCACAACACAGAGTTATAGGTTTTCTATGTATAGGAACAAGACCTAAAAAAAAGTTACACGTGATCCTAGAAAATAGGAAGAGTCCTTTAAAATAGACACTAACACCACCTAAAGCACACTATACAAACATGGTACTACTGTCCATACTAGCTGTTATTATCCAGTGAGCAGACAAACACTAGAATCCTATTCATGATACTCATAACTACCCAAATCTCAACTTTTAGAACCCAAATCATTCATGACATTTTATTTTCAAATAAGTCTAGATTTTTTCATATATATTACTATGTTTAATAAATTTAAAGAAGGTCAAATCCTATAAAAAATTAGTTCTTAATTATTTTAATTTATTTTACTAATTTAGACATCTCATCCCTTTAATATAAACATATAATTTTCATAGTAAAATCCCAAAAGGTTAAATCATTTGATGAACCTAACTTACTTCAAATATTACTTCAAACCCTATCTTACATTCATCTAAATTTTGTGCAATAAATTTAGGTTTGTATACTTCTAATTTTTTTATATAACCTAGCTAAATTAAATCATTTTCACATTAGAGTTTTAATTTATTTTACACAATTAAAATTGGTGTAAAGAAATCCTAGATTCAAAAACCCTAACCCTAGATGCTCTTAAAATTTGTATCCTTTTTCCCCTATTTTCATTAGTTTTTATTATTTTTTTAGAATTCATATATTTTATTTTAGTAGCTCTATTTCAATTTGTTTACTATATGCCATCTAAAATAACTATCCCTCTTCCATTAAGAATTTCTAAACTAAGTGGTAATCCTATAGAACATATTTAGATTCTTGATATCTAAGCCTAAAATAAGGACAATAAACATATTACAACTTTAGCCATGAGTCATTCACACATTGATTATGTGGAATTCAATGACAGTGCATCCAAATATGAATAATATAACCAAAATCAAGATGAGGTCCACATTGAGGATCAAGACACATTACTTCCAGTTAATGACAATGACATAATTATAAATAAAGATGAGGTATTACGAGGCCTCAAATATAGAATTTGGAAACATCCCATTAATCATCCACAAATTATATAGGTCATATTAGAAATTAAGAATAATACTAATAATGGTCAATCTTAAACCCTTGCATTTAATAATGTTGTTTATTTTTAATGGGACCACTCAACCAACTTAGATAACATAACCCATGATTATTATTCGACCATTAGTTATAGCTACACCACTTGTGTCTATTTATTCTACTCTAAATGTAGAATCCATTATGTAGGGGGTTCTTACTCTAGAATCTAAGGTGTTACATCTTGATAAAGGATTAGATAGGCCATCACATGCCTTGGATTCCAACATTCTCTTGCATACACCTTTGGTACATCACATAGAGATAACTCCTTTACCATCCAATTTTTTGGCACCCAAGCTCACCTTATATGATGGCAAGGGTGAACTAGAGCATCACCTTAGATCATTTCATGTAGCATGCTTTGAATATGTGTCTAATGATTGGATTTTTATGAATCTATTTCCATGAAGTCTTAAGGATTATGCCCTAGAGTGGTTTTATGATTTTACAAATCAATATATAATGACATTCAATCCTTTAGTTTACATGTTCCTAGAACACTTCTTATCAACATCAGTGATAAGATATCATATGCACAAGTATCACAATTAAATCAAAAGTTAAATGAGCCCATAGCTAATTATGTCTTACGATACAAGATAATATTATCCAAATTCACTATCCCCATAGTAGATAAAGAGATTAAATATATATATTTAAATAGAGTTTATTACTAGTACTACATGAAGCTCTATTATTTAGTAAATTTCCCACATTTATAGATATGTGCTACATAGTCAAGGAATGAGAGGTTAAGCTCTTAGTAATGGGAAAAATCAAGTACACAAATGGATCAGAATCAAATATTAAGAGTATAAACAAACCTCCATACAAATTTAGGGACACAAAAAACAAAAGTAATCAAAAGGCCATAGTTAATACAACTTCTGAGCCTTCTCCCAGAATGGCTTTATTTGCTCCTTAGTATAGAGTCTTCACTAATCTTATGGAGTCACCAACACAAGTTTTACAACTAGTAGAATACAATGTCATATCTCTCTCTCCCATTAAAGAGGTTGATAAAACATATCCTCTTCCAAAGAGTTATGATTCAAATACATTCTACAAGTATCACAAGGCACACGGCCACATGATAATTAGATGCATTATCCTAAAGCATAAGATATAAGATCTCATTGAGGCTACTATTATTGATGTGGGCACACCAAAAAAGGAACCACAATAAAATAAAATAGAGGATAAGTCACTAAATATATTCTCATGTCCTTTCCCAAAGCATATAATTAATGGTCAGGGGGCACATCAGGTGTTCATTATACACACCAAGTGAATCCACCACCAGATTCATATCACATAGTTAGGAGATACATCCATTGCATAACATTATTGGCATGTATCACACTAAAATGCCACCTAGACCACTTATCACATTTATATAGTAGGATATTGTGGATGATGACATAGATTTACACATTTTCTTCATATCAACATATATATATCACCATCCTATTCATAGTGTTATGATTGACAATAAATAAAGCATAAACATGTGCACCATAACACTTTTACAACATTTGGGATACATAGAGTAGGATATATTCCCCATAGATATAGTCATTAGTGGTTCTATTTACCACATTCATAGCTCCATTGGGTAGATTATGCTTCCATTACAGGTTAAACTAGCACACATAGACACTCGGTTCCTAGTAGTACCTAGTGCAGGTGTATTTGACATATTATTGGGGAGGCCATGGTTATAATTTTTTTGAGAAATCCCATCTATAATACATAAATTTTTGAAGTATATACATGATAATAAAGTGGTTAAGGTTGAGGGTGTCTCATATGAGTATCCTCTTCCCATCCCATAGGTAGTTACAACACAAACACTAGTTATAGTTCCCACACCATTGCTAGATATTAAATGGTTATCAATTATAGTAGAGATTAAAAATCTTATGCTTACATCAAATTAATTAATAGAGTTATCAAATTAATCCAAATCTACTCATATAATATCTACATGCACATATACTTTCCCACAGAGACCATTACTAGAGAGATTATTGCATCAGAGATACATCACAAATTCTAGAGGACCTTCCTCTACTCAATTTACATTGATATCAGTTATATTTAGGTATAGGTATTCTTAACACATGGGACCTACATCACATATATCTTTTAATTCTAACATATGGGTCCCTAAGATGCATATAGTTCATAGTGCATCACAATCAATGCTATAACATCATAGAATCACTACTCAGGCAGCTTCAAACTTAGATTATATAACACAACAAATCATGGGCTCATAGTTTCCCTTTCACACCACATTCATGATCATAGTTCCTCTCTTAAACAAAGGTCATGATGACGGTGATTCTCCCATGAGACTCATTGGTTATTATGGTTCCTACCATTATACATACTTCCTTCTCTATCTCACTCATTATACATAATTTATTTTCATTTGATTATACATAACTTATACTCATAAAAAAAATATATAACATGTCAAAATACAAAAACTTTAAAATATTTAAAAAGCATAAAATATGATAGATTGTATCCATTGTTATATTTACATGTATACTACTTGTTAGATATTGCATATTGCTAGCTTTCCTAGTATAGTTATTTTTATCATACACATATGATTCACTTTTTGTTATCGAGTGCTTGGAAATTCTAGATAGGATTCTGGTCCACTATACTAATCTAGAATAGCTATTATCTACCCATTAGAGGAATTTACAATGATACAAGTTTATAAATTTGATACATCTACCCACTTGGGGGCATCCATACATAGTTGCTATAACCAAGTTATATATTTTATACTATATATTCTAGTTTATGGATCAATTTATATTGATATTGATCATGGATCCTCATTTCTTAGATTGTTTGACAACTATCACTAGTCAAACTTAGTATATATTCATCCTAACATCTACATAGATTTTTACTACATATTTATACATGATTTCATTTCTAGTTCCTATATTATACTTGATTGTGTTTCCTATGCTTATTCCATCTTCGAGGGCATTTGAATATGCCATTGTTATTTTTATCTACGCCACTTATATATTTTTATGCCTTGGACATGTGTCAATTTCAATTATGTGTGTGTTTCTAACTTATTTCTTGACACCCTTGTGTAATGCTATATTACAACATACATCTTACATTACCTAATTATGCTTAGATTCATTTATATTTTTATGTTATGTTTGTACATTATATTAGAATATCATGCACATGCTCTCACTAACACATTTTGTAGAGATAGTTATTTATAGGGTAGTTCATACATATATTTCACAAATAACCTCAAAAGAGGGGTAATTAACATGGGTTTTTCATAGAGATCAGGTTCTTATATTGATATTCACATATACATTTCAACACACAGGCTCAGTTTTAGACATTAGACTTAGGGTAAACATAGAATAGAATAGAGACTCAACATTAAATTTAGATCACTAATAGATTAGAATAGGTAGACATTAAAACCAAAATTTTGACACTAGTGTCATAAGGTGTAACTTTATAGTAGCCCCAACTTTAGGATAATCTAGATCATTTAGACTAGTACACTAGGTATAGTATAGATTTACATAGATACAGTCATAGGTTTGGCAATTAGGTTCAGATTTTTCTTAGATAAACTCATTTTAGCTTAGATTCATAATAGTTTATTATATTTTGGGTCATCATGCATGGCATGATCACTCCCACATTCATTTTAATTATATATATTCATCTATTACATAATCAGTTCAAATTTAGTATACTTAGATATCAAATTAAAGGTATATACATGACATAGTTTCAATATACTCAACTACACATCGGTTGATCAGATGAAATGGAAAACTCCATTTCATTATATATGTTTTAAAATTTATATCACATTCTATTTTATCACCAGATTCATGCCTTATTATATTTGTAGTGGTTGGCATTACTGAGTGGCTACAAAGCCAAATACATAGTTATATTTACTTAATTAGATACTTTCAACACTTTGCATAGTTTAGTTACATATGAATCCACTTCACAAAAGTGGTAAATGATATAAACATGGCCTAATTGATTTATTGAGCTACCTACATGAGAGGGTTAAACACACTTATAGTATTATATAAGCTATTTACAGAGATTAGGATCCATCGAATAGGGGTGGGTAATGATGAAGTCACAATTAGTTTGAGTTCTTAAACATACCATATGAGGATTGATGAAGCTATCAACTCAATTCAATATATTTAATGATATGATCATTATGCACACTCACACACATATGTTGTCACTAGGTTCATGTACCCAATGAGTTGTATTCATTCCTTTCCTCTCTCTTTACTCAAATTTTATTTAGTTACTTCATTTCAACATGGTCTTTTGCTTTTGATCATCTCTTAAGTAAGGAATAATTTTTTCATGTTTCATTGTAAGTCATTTCTTTGGATCATGTTCCACACACACACACCTAGATTTACATACTCAAACTTAGCTACAAAGGCTTCACTTAAAAGGTAGGTCTAGGTATGCTTATTTTTCTTTTATACTAGTAATTTCACTTTGTTGCATTACTAGAATAAATGGAGGGTAAATGTAATAAATTAAAAGTGGTTATTGAATACTAATAGTGTCTCTTGAGTTAACCTATATATAAGCTATCCATAGACTTATCTTAGAGAATTAGACCTAATTTTCCATTCATTGAGAAGACCAAAACCACCTACAACTAGTCAAACCATAGTCTCAAAACTATCATCTCAAATCCTAATCTAACTTGGTTAGAAATCTACCAAGTGGAAATTAACACCAAATTTGGGACACTATAGCCACATGGCACTAGTTTCCCTAATTGGGCACTACTATCCTTATCCATAACTCTTCCCAAATTATAATTTTTAAAATGTGTTCCCTTCCTAAGGATAGCCTAAGCATATTTTATTATCCACAAAAGTAACAAAACCATATAAATATAAGCCTAATTCACATATATTCACTATATGGAAAATAGATGCAAAATCTATTCAAATTAAAGATAAAGTTAAGAAACATCAAGATATTTGATCCCTATTCTACCGTAATTATGCACACTACCATCTAAAGCATCCTAAGCCTAGTTTTAAAACATTTAAAATATCAATCACATTCTAGGCATCAAAGACAAATCTCATTATAGAAATTAATTTCACTTTCATCAAACACTAAATGGGAGAACTACATCAGGGTAGATCCCTCTTTAGAGTATTGATATGTAGGTAATGCTCTTCATAGTGGGGTGTTGAGGGTGTCTATTCCATCCTAACAATGAACACATAAATATTTTCCATGCCATACTTAAAAGGATGATTAGGGTTTCCATACTAAATTAGGTTTTCTAAGGATAACACAAAGCTCTAGGTTTTATGTGCATAGAAACAAGACCTAAAAACATAGGCACAAGTTCTCCCCAATAATAGGAATAGTCCCATAGAGGGGAAACTACCACCACCTAAAAGACACTTAATAAACATGTTACTACTATAAATATTTTTTTTAACTATTTAGTGAGCATAAGAACACCAAAATCCTATTGGAGATACTCATATCTGCTTAGATCTCAACTTTTAGAACCTAAATAATCCATCATAGTCAATTTTTAGATAAGTCTATATTTATACCTATTTATTATTATTTTTTGAAATTCAAAGAAGGTCAAATTATATAAAAATAAGTTATAAATTATTTTAATTTATTTAATTGATTTAGAAATCTCAACCCTTTAATCTAAACATAGGATTTTCATAGTAAAACCCTAAAAGGTTAAATCACAACACAAGTCGAGATCTATACAATTCAATTTCTTGATCTCTACTCAATTTAAAATGATGATTCAAATTTTATTAGATCCCTTAAAATTTATTCTTTATATATTTAATGGTTTCCAATCATATAATTCATAAAATCATTTATGAATATGCCTTTTCTAAGATTGTAATTACACAAAATTCTATATTTTTAGACTTTGCAAAGCAAGTTAACAGCTTAAATCATGATATTGACTAAAAAACATATGAAACATAAAAATATAATTCATATAATATATTATATTTTGTAAAATATCATAAATACATTAAAATTTAGTTAAATATACTCCTTTTTCCACTACACAGGTATGCAAACTCAACAACATCCAAAAGCTTACAAACTCATCATTTTAACTTTGTTCTTAGACATTTATTAACCAAAACCATTAAAAATTATAAATTAAGGGAAATAATCATCAATAAATACATTTACACATTCAATTATGATTTCAAATCATATATATCATCACAAAATTCTGCTCTTATTCATATATTTTCAATTGATATATAAGAATTCCTACAAATTGTTACAAGCCTTCATACTTCACCTGAAGACCTTTAACCCACCTTATTTTAAACCTGATATATACTTACTCTCCTCACCCTCTCTCATTTATTTTATCCTTTTATCCTCCTATAGTGGTTTGATTCATTATCCTTTAGCCAAACTAAGCATAGTCTTTCACATATCTCTCCAACTTACCTTATTTGGTCTTATCTTTCTTACCAATCTATAACTATATTTCTCTCTAGATTTTGACTTTGTTTAATCTTTAGTTATTATGAATTTAGATGTATAATACCTTAAAACATTTATTATACTTTAAGATACTCATAAAAAGAATAATATTCCTTTGTAATGCTCCCAACTATGGGGAAAAGTGTCAAAAGCCTCTAAATAAATTTGAATTTTTAAATACAGACTTTTGGCAAGAAACTCATATAAACAAAATTTAAACTAATACTAACTTGAATACCATCCAAAATAACTAATAAATTCATTCCAAACTTAATCATAGCCATTATAAGATACAATGAAGCATAAATAACCTTCTTATTAACCTTTCTATGACCTATCAACCCAACCAAGCTAAAATGTACATGGTTCTTGATTATGCTCCTACATCAATATCAATGATACATAAATCAAGAATCCCACTCATATTATGAG